>JAKMWT010000327.1:0-63446 GCA_025327155.1 Colletotrichum sp. SAR 10_75 | reverse complement strand
TGCCGCCGAAATTGGTTGTATGTGGGGCCCGGGTAAATGCGTATTTTGTTCGCTGTGTCTGGGACGGGCCCGCCCGAATCCGCGAGCCCCCCCCCCTCCCCCGCCAGTTCTCCTTGCTGGTTCCTCCTCTGCAGAATCTGCCCAGCGCATCGCCGCCTCCCTCGAGCCCATCCCATATATTCCAGTCTCCCGCGTGCCCCCCCGGTGCATCACAGCTCCACCCGTCCAGCCCGCGCGAGACATTAGGGGCCCCCAGACCCTTCGCTTCCCTGCGACGCTTCTAGCGTCCTGCCCCTTGCTGCTCGCTTGCCCCTCCAATCCTCCTCCTTCGACGTCCATGGCGATGACTCCTAGAAAAGTGGTGTTAAGAGCGACGGCAATCTCAGCGACCGCCGTGTCCACCTGCGAACCCGTGGAGAATCTCTCGAACTGTGCATTCACGCTGACTTTCATGCCTTTGCCGCTCTTGACGGCCGTCCTTTCTCGATGCATTTCGTCCCGCCCCCCGAACCCATCCTCTTCCCAGCGCCGCCGACACTCGAGCCGCCGACACTCGAGCCGCCGTCACTCGAGCCGTCGATGCCGCTGTATTACATCCAGAAGACCCCGGACATGACAAGAGAGAGCGGCCCTGGGCCCACCCCTTCGCGCCTGCTGAGAAAATACATGCGCTCGCCCTGTCTGTCCTCGTCTTCGCCGCCGTCTTCGCCGCCTTGGCTTCTTCGCTGCATCCCCCGTGCGCCCCCAAACTGATCTGCTGACGCACGTCCCGGCGGATACCCCAACGGATATGCTAGATGTGCTCCGGCCAACGCAACCACCCGTCAAATCAGCCCCCGCTGGCCAGCAGTATGCTTTCTCCTTTGCAACTGGTGCCCGTCCCATTGCCCTGCACCGTAAGATTGTCGCTCTTCAAGATAACCGCATGGCTTTGCAGCCGCCGCTCATCGACGCCCTTGTTCGCATACTTCGAAACAATCGTGCAAGATCCATGCCTCCACGTCACTGTCCACTTGACCCCGGCTGAGGAAGACGATGCTGGTCACATAAGCGATGGAGTGTGTCATGTTGGATTGCTTTGTCAACACCTCTGTCTGTTCCGTAACGTTGTTGCAACGTGGATCGAAATGCGCACCTCGGCCGATTTCGACACCATCCCAAGCAAGCTGGCCTCTGCCGCGCGTCTGCTCAACATGTCGTCTGATAACGACATCGGGAAGGTTGTTGGGGTTCCTCTCTTTGACGCTGACCGCGACCCTTTCGTCGCCGCCTGCCGCCTTTGCGACCCAGCCGCCGCCACCATGCGCTTTGCCCCCGAATCCGCCATGCCCACCTCGCGCCCCAATCGGTGCTGGCACTTGCTTGCTTGCCCGACTTTACTCACACTGCCGCCAACGACACTTCAGCACGTTTTTCTTGGACTTGGCTACTGCTCGGTCTACTGACCGTTTTGAGACGCTCGGCACTGCGCCGCTCGATGGCAATGATACCCCGATTTTCCCCGATAATCAGCATTCCTTTCCAGAAGCCGACGAGGTGGTCTCCGCCAAACTGCCTGCCGAGGCTGCCGTGAGGCGCCATCTTGTTGAGATTGCCGTCTACATGTCTACCCTCGTCAGCCTCCTCGTGAGAGATATGTTATTACGCCAGTGACGGATGCGACCTCTTCGGACCGATACCAACCAGGCGAAGTTAGAGAACAAGCCGAGCAACCGCCATCGACTAAGAACCGCCGCTCTTAGCAATGGGCACGGATTTCTTCATGGCTCAGCTATTGAAATAAAGGACGTTCGGAGATGACGACGTCAGCCCTTGCCAACGATGTGAATGACTTGCTGGCAACCCGCAGCACCAACTTGATACTCATCATCCATCCGTCTTGCGGGGCAGGCTGCCGCCAGCCTCGGTCGAGGATGTGTTCTATCGGCGGATGTGTTGAGGGATCTCGACAATCTGAACCGCGAGGCCCGGCCGGAAACCACCGAGGCATCCGTGAGAGCACCGGCATCCTTTGTCATGAACGCTGGAGCCACGATTATGGTTGAGCTGAAGCACGTAATCCACAGGATCGACGCGAGGATCGAAGCTGAGTCCGTGTACGAGCATCCTTGTGCGCGGGCTCATCAAGACGCGGCCTGCCGCTCGCGCAGCACAGCAAATAAAACCCAACCAACCGAGAAGGCAACGCTTCGAGCAAGACCAATCCCATGAGACCTCGGAACGGACGTGAAGCGGAGTTTCTGGAAGGGCTGAGGAACGGCGGGATGCTGCAGGGGATGGCGAAAACACGGGAGGTGTGGAGGGGTAAGGTTAGAGCGGGAATATTTTCACCTAGCAACTCGTTCACGCGTACTTAAAATCGAGGGCACCCCGCCACATCGCAGTTCATTAATTGTCGTCAGACGTCATTGAACGTAACTCGTCTCAAATGTGCACAAAGTGACTCATGCCAACGACAGATAGCCAACCCGCATCCCTCCCCTGTTCGGCCCCTTGGCCGAATGATTGACTCTTGGTAGGGAGCCCAGCATCACGCCTCCATGGCCGGGAGAACATTGCGGACCCTGTCCATTGCAGCTTTTCGCTCGAGCCGTGCGTTGTGATGCGCAACGGGGGCGCGATCGAGGGCTGACGCGCCTACCAAGGCGTGCGCAGTTAGAAACAGAAGAGCCTGGACGGTCGACAGGACGAGTGACGCGAGGGTGCGCCATCGCGACTGGCGACCTGCCTGGTTCCTGAGGCGGGCGATGACCTCGCAGTAGGCGACGGTGTTTATGGTGCATCGGTTCTCAGAGAGAGCCCAGCGTAGAGATGATCCTCGATGGTCCGTGTCTGAAGACGACCGATGGCTCACATCAGGCGCGTCTCGAGGCGAGGGGAAGGACTTGCATCGCGGATGTGGTAGGGTTGTTTGGAGACGTGTTCTGCGCTGCTGGGTCTCACTGCCGGGAGTGCGCGCCGGTGCTAAGGTTCAAGTTAGTGGAACTGCCCTTCCTGATCTGGACGGCGCGGCATCTATAAGTGGCTGCCCGCCAGCTTGGGGATCTCCACAGAGCCCCTTCCAGGTGCCACGCTTGCCAGACTGCCTGGCATGCAGCTTACGATTGCCAGCGACACGAGAATGTTGTGGGCGAAGGTATGGGAAATATTCCCACCGAGTAAGGTGCAGGCCTGCTGAGCTCCAGCACACAATGTTCGCCGATGCACGAGGTGGGCAAGAACGTACTGTGTGCCGGCACATAATGTCTGCACTAGACACAAACCTCTGGGCTGGCTTACATAAGTGACCTCCCCATGAACACATGTCCGTGCCCATGTATCTTTCGCTGACATTTAGGAGGGGCGCCAGCGTGAAATCCAGCCATTCGCGCCGATATATTCACATCTTGCACCACTTTCGTTGTCGGAAATTTCCACAAAAGTTAGAAGGAATGTGGCATCTCCCAAAGAACACATTCGTCTACTTTTCTGCGATTTCCAAGCTTGTTGCTCTGTGTCAACATCCAGGTACCGATGCACAATGATTTGACTGGTCGCTGCGAGCGACTGTGGATTTCGCGGCATCAGGCAGGCATACTGCGCCGTGCACGCATTGGCGCGCCTGCACTTTGTGACTTTCCTCCTCGACTTGTCGGCCGTTTGACGCAGAAATCGCCCACCTCAATCTTGCCTCCACCTTGACGTCGACCACCACCTCCTCCACAACGAACGGAATCACTCCCAAACCATTATGGAGTGACCTTTCACCATCCGTGACAGCGAGTCAGGAGTCAGCGTGGAGCAATGCCGCAGACTCGAGCACAAGCAAACGACCCGATTCTGGAAAGGCTAGTGACATCGCTCCGAAAGGTCCTTAGCGAGTCGCGCGAAAGAACCGCACAAGCCTTCGACGACCTTGTGAGCGCGTTTCGAAAATACGACCAGAAATTACCCAAAGACAGACCCCGCAAACCCTTCGCAGTCTGGATCGAGACCAAACTCTCCAACCAAGATCTCGATTCTGTGTTGTTGGCCAAATTCGGCACCCACTGGGCACACCTTGGGACCACCACGGGAGAGCAAACGTACCGAAAGACTGCAGCAATAAATCTCGGCGTTAGCAACCCTCTCAAACTGTATCTTTGGTTCGGCACTCGGGCCGTCGGCTCCCGAGACTGCTAGAAGGGTTTCGCAGCCGTCGGCACGTCTGTCGAAGCCTTGTTCACCAAGTTGATCGACTATCGAGAAAAGGGCGAAAAGGCAAAGTATCAGCACTACCTGGTGCACGAAATCCAACCGCGCGAGATAATTCAAGCAAAGAAGGAACGTGAGTACGAACACACTCCGCCCGCATTGGTTCCTTGTTGCTGACTTGCCCCAGTGTCCCAAGCGAACCAAACGACCGAAGCGATGGCCAGCTCTTCGAAAAACGCTGGTAGCCACCCTGGCCAGAAGCCCGCTGCTGTCGCAAACACCAAAGTCGCCCACGAGGCACAGAGCTCCGGTCCACTCGCTCAGCAAAGCCCCAGTTCCATGTCATCCAGGGCAGCCGGCGTAGGCATTTCCGACGCCAAAGCTACTTTGAAGGGAGGAGGCGATCCCGAGGACGAGGCCGCCGCATCTCTGCATAGTGTGGGAAGACAGGCTGTTCAGGAAGTGCAGCGACAAACCCTCCATGAAAGACCGTCGACTACGGCAGCACGTGGTCACATCGCGGAAGATAGCGGACTGGGTGGTATGGACGATACTGGACATGATGGTATGGGCGGCTTCAACAGCAATGACGGGTCGGATGACGATGGAAATGAATACGACGCCGGCAATGAGATGGGCAACGACCCTATCGAAGATGATGACATTTCTGCGGAGAAGGCTGGCGTGGCATCTGCCAAGAAGCATGTTCCGGCGCAGTCCGATGGATCCCTCGCCAGCTCGTCCGAATACCAAGACTGCGACGCAATCGAGGAGCGCAGCGGACCCCGCGACAAGGAGGTGCAGCAAGCGCCGGGTGGAGCGACTTTCCAGAGCATTCTCAAGATCGGGACATCCTCCTACAAGCCAGGCGAGCTCGCCATATTCAAGCAGACTCAAAAGAATGTCGGAGAAACCGAGCGGGGTATCGGTAACATCAATGCCACTCTGTCGGAGGACGCCCGCTTTGAAGCGTTTCGAACCTTCTTGAAGGAAGGCTATTTTGCCGTCAAGACTGCAATGGATGTGGATGGGAGGCTCCATACAGAACAATTAGTTGCAACGAAAGCAGCAGCAGACGCAGACAAGGCCATGAACGGCATCACAGGAGACATAATGAGTCGTCTGGCGGCCATTCAGGCATCCGCATGCTCCGACACCCAGCTTTCCCTCGAGGCCTAGAAATCCCAAGAGAGACAGATGAATGTCGCAGCATCTCTCGAGAACAAAATGGTCGCTGAAGCGGGAAACAAACGCGCAGCAGTCGAGGAGATCAATAAATGGTCCGCCAAACGAGGAAAATTGCGGGACAGCATGGGAGCCTTCGAGGAGCACCGAGACAACAGCTCTCTACAGGGTCTCGTCGAGGAATGCAAGGACTCTGAAAACAGCTATTCGGATTAATCGGGGAGTGGGGAGTTATGAGTCTTTTGGTCGGGTTACTTTGGGCGTATACGGTGCACCACAGAGCATGGGATTGTCTCCGTGTGTAGAGCTTACTTCGAGGGTAGTTCTAGTGAATCATTTATCTGGTCGAGCTTCTCATGTCCCTTCTGTGGTGTTGTAGTGGTCCCTTCCTTGTATCTCAATGCTGGGACAATGGACCTAGAGGCTAGGGACTGGGACAAGATCTGTTAGTTGAGGCCACAGCACAGAGACTCGGGCGGCAGTAAACCCAACGAGCACACCCTTATAAGAGCATGAACGTCCCGGCTGCGAGACCACCTGGCGATGCCATGATTAGTAGATGGAAGGCTTCAGGCATTTTCTTCAAGTTCAAGACGAAATGCAACATCATGTGTGACACACCTCAAGCCTTGTGACGATGCATCCCGAGAAGTACTACATATCCTTCAAGAGAGTGGGCTATAGTGCTAGATCATCTGCCACGTGTATGTTAGCCCGGGCTCTAGCCGAGACGGCAGCGTATCGTCCGCCCTGCTGTCAAATCCCTGTATCAGCAAGGATTGTCATCCAGGCGATCATCGTCTCGCGGCCCACGCGCACGACGTCGGCTGTCTCGATCCGGGAATGGGTCCTGAACTTCTTCAGGCTGGATATCAAGCGAAGGCTAGTGGTTGAGCAGCAGACGGCCGGGCTGAGGTAAAGGAAGAAGAGGATTAGATGAGAGTGCTCGAGGGCGCTGGCGGCATTTCCGTATGCGAGCGGGTCCCTCGGCCTTGGCCTTTGCGGCGGTGAAGTCGGCGCCAAAGATTGCGTGCACATGAATGATGTGGTCGGAGCCGAAGGTCTTTCACGATGAAGGCCGGGAAGTCGAGGATGTGATGTCGTCTGGAGTGGTGGACGCCTGCGGTGGATGCGTCAGCGGCTGGCGGCGACCACACATCAATTGAGAGCTTCAGAGGCGGAAGAAGAGTCACAAAGTCAACTAGGGAAACACAAGTAACACACTGCAGTTTCGCTTTCATGTGAGCCAACCCCCCGACTGCATTTTGCTGATGTTGATGGTGATGGTGCGTTGTTCGCGAATGTCTGGATCGTCGGCGAAAAGCAGCTATGACAGTGGGCGCATGGTCATTCTCTTATGCCGCTAGGAAAAAGCCAGAGAAGCCGGCTTTCAGATGCGTTGTGGTTCCCATCGTCGCCGAAGTCCACCAGCTCGGCCACCGTCAGTTTGACATGGCATCCGCCGCCAGCAACCTTGGCGTGCTAGCTGGTTTGACGACGAAAAACCAGGCACACCACACATTGGGAGGGAAGATTTCGTTAATGCCCGACACAGCTCCATATCTTGAAGCCCTGAGGCTTTGCGTACGCATGTGGTACTTGGAGCAGGTTCAGAGGTCTCTCGACATGATAGAGGCGTCGAAAGTGGGGACGGGGATGCATGGTACTTGGGCAGACGCGGTGGAATACTTCATGTGGAAGCACTCAAAATATCTCGCCGTGGAGATTCGGGTTTGATCGATGCAGTGTGTTGACTCCCTCGAAAACCATATCATAAATACACAGCCGCTCGACGGGAAGTCGAGCAATGCATCCACCGCCCGTCAAGCCTGTGATGCCCTGCGCCCAAATCAGCATGTCCCTGTATTTTGCCTTCCTCCCATCACGCACCCTCATGTGTATCCCTGGGATGATCCATTCGATTGGCATCATGGCAATTATTGTTCAAAAGCCTTCAACGGGCCCTCGATGGCTGCAGGTGGTGCCTCGAGTCGTGGCAAATCCAGCGTTCTGCATCTCGTTGGAAGCCCTGCCCATCGCCCATGAGGAGCCCGGGGTGTTTGCGAAGCACCAGCGTTCGGGGATAGCGAAAACAGCGGGTCCATGCAGCCTGTTCAGGTCAACTGCGGGACGGGCCGTCCCATGTGTCTGCATGCATGGTCGAGAGCGGTAGCTTTGGGAGACACCAGGACGTGGAGAAGACTTGCGTTGGGAGACGATGTGTTGCGAGAAAAGGGGGAAGACTACTCGGTGCTGCTCAAATTCAACGTCGAGCGGGGATGCCTGGCGGGCGTCAGCGGCAGCAATGGAAGTCCGGGCTTTTCCATGGTCGATGACTCCAACGGTGGCACAAGTACGGCAGGTGAAGGACTTGAGGTCATTGGCTGCAATTGACGTCATGACGCAGGTTGGGAGCGTGGCGTGGGCAGGAATGAAGCTGTGGCTGAGAGGAAGCTGCACCCTACGGGAGGAGACTGTCCCTACCTACTGGAGAAGAAATTGTCCCCACTGCAGTGGGGACTTTCCCCGCCAATGGAACTCGATCTCTGTGCAGGAAGGGGCGAGCCACGGTAGAAGACGGGCAAGGTAAGAGCTGCGCTTGGTGCTTTCCTTGGCAGGAAGTGTCACACAGTTCATCCAGTTCAGGGCAGGAAGGAACAGAAGCTGGACATTATGGGGATCTTCTTCGACTTCAAACCTCCAATCCCTCGCCATGGACCTCTCAGCTCTGCGCGCAACACGAGTGGACGACAGGCTGTTCAAGGAGCAGAAAGCGGCTGTTGTGTTGACGACATCGGCGGGAATCAGGATTTCGTGCCTACGATGGCCAGCCTTGGAGCACTGGCTACCCGAACCCGCCCCAATTCATGGTGTTTGGCGTGCCGCATCGTTCCATCCCATGAAGGGTTACTTCGACGTCTGGATTCTGTCTTTCATCAAAACTCTTGACCGGAGACCATGAAGCCACACAACGCTCCCACTCCTTCCTAAAAGCTGTACTCGCGGTTCACAATGCCTTCCAAAAGCCCCCCCTCTTTCCAAAAATTCCCACTCTAGAAATTCCCACGCCTCCCAAACCACTCCTTCCCCAATGCATCCACTCGCGGCTCCTTCCAAAAGCTCCTTCCAGCAGCTGCTTCCGCACATGGTGCAACTCCCAGGAGCCACTCTGTCGAACGCCCCACTACAGCGAGGATTTTCGGAAGCTCACACTCCAAATCCGCCCCCCACGCTTCTCCCATTCCCACGACAGCCCTTCCACCTCAACCAGGATTCTCCGGCAATGGTGCCACCGTGATGATTATAATGACTCCCTGATCCAACGCCACTCATGTTATGTCTCCTTCGCGAGGTCAGAATCCGTCTGTGATGACAGTACTGCAGAGCAGTCTAGCCCACGACCTGAGGCCCAAGTATGGTGGCACAGAGAAGCATTCTGGGCCATGACCAATCACCTTTGCAAACAACGAACAACTCTCAAAGACTTGGGCTGTTCCCATTGCCACCGGCTGAGCGTTCGCTGCATGCATCCGCTGCAAGGCCGCTGCGTCTGGTCCAATACTCTTCATCCCCAGACGGTCTCTCAACCTTGAAATTTGCCATTCCCGCGGAGCCATGCGTTCTTGAATACTGCCTGTGTCTGCGCACATGCGACAAGCTCCGCCGCATCTAGTCGGTATCGCTGGAAGCTGGTTAGTGAAGGCTTATACGAAGTCACCTAGCTCACTGAAGTTGGCCCTGTGAGGTTGCATCGTTGAGAGATGCAAGCAAGAAGACCTGCAGAGGCAGGTAGGTATGCGGACAGACACCATGTGCTGGGAGACCTTAGTTGATAACCGGCATCGGCGGTTATTGGGGCAAATTTGGCAATCGCCGGGTCTGCCCATCTCTCATTGGCTGAAAGGGATTCTTCCCTTACCCTGGGTAACCGTTGGACACATGCAAGAATTGGGCTGCATCGCTGAATGGCAGCCCGTATAAGGGGTGAGGGGCTAATCATCGGCGTGGATGAGCAACCGTGGAGGAAGGGATGAATAGAGTGCTGGGCATCTTGGAAATGCGCCGCGCTGCATTGTCGACACTCATCCCAATCCAAGGCCTCAGCTATGCACCGCGGCTTTCGGAGCGCGGGGTCTGAAGTTCCCTGCTCACCCTGTACTCCGGGCCACAGACTCGCCCAACGCTGCTTTGGTACTGCATCGTGCGTTGGTGTTCCGAGACCTCGAGTTTATTCCTGCTTTTAAGTGCTTGTAGGCAATGAAGGACGGAGGGAAGGACGTCCGAGGCAAAGAGTTCCCAGAGCGCAATCGCATTCCCACTCACTGGCATTGCCAACATGGTTAACAGTGCATATTACATGAATGTCCGCGCAAGACATCTTGTAGACACCATGCATGAGCCTCAAAGTACGGTTGGGTAAGACAAGCTGTCCTCTCGGGGCCGGTGCTGTTTATCCTAAGCTCAGCTCAGCTTTCTAACGAGACCCTCTTCTTCAGTTCCTTCATATCTCTTGATTATCATGTTCCTGGGAAAGATGTCGAGGGGAAAGTTATCGTTGCTTGGCCAAACGCCTCATAAGAAAGCTGCTGCAGAAGCAGCGTTATCCTTGCTCTCTCGCTCAAATTCTCGTTTCCTCGATTTCAGAATGCTTGTTTCCTGAATTTCAACACATTGCAAATGACAAGCCGCTAGAAATGTTAAATTTCTGCTCGTTGAGATTGAAACTTTCGCTCCTACTGCCACTGGTACTCACTCATGCCAACTCATATGATTTCTTCAAGACATATTTAGCGTTGAAATATGGCCAAAATGTGTCGCCAAAAACAAGCAATATTTGCCCCTCACTGTCTCTGATCCTCATTTAAAGGCGCTCCTACATTGCACGTATTTTCTGCCTTGTTGCCTCCTTAACTCATGTCGATGGTGTAGAAAATGGGGTAGACCGGCTTATTTCTCTGTTCAAGTGATGAGGACACTCAATCCCACCGTTCAAATCAACCATCCCAAACATCAAGACTTAACACATCAACTGACCAGAACTGAGCAGAAACGAGCAGGCTCATACCCCAAGTACCCATTCACCTTCATTGCCGCGGATCTGTACCGTTTGTCCGATATACCGCGCACGAATTGTTTCAGAACGTTTGTTGAAAAGCTTTCTCTCTTTGTCAACGCAGAATTCCGCTTTCCCAGCGGTGTCTGAACGGTCAAATATATCACTTGGCTTCCATCGTCGTTTCTGAAAATGGTAGATGTCTCACTTCGCGACACGGAGATTTAATACATCATAATGTTGCATGTTCGTGAGTGATTCTCTTCAGATGCCCATAACAGTGTTGTAAATCCTCTGAGTCAAGCCTCCGACTTCCATTGATGCGCCTGTTATGGATCTCATAACGAAACCAGAGGCTACCTATACATCCGCAGCAAGATGGCAGTATTGTTATTGCAAAGTGAAGGAGCGACCCGTTTGGTCTTGCTCCTTCCTCCATAACAGCACTTTAATCGAGATTTTCTCGCCTCTCGACTTCTCGTGGCTTTTCAAACACGACACATCTTCAGCTGACATTCATCTTGCGGACGTTTAAAAAAGCATCCCATTTACCACCACAAAAAGAAATTCCTTCGACCTAGCCAGCAAGCCGCTCATTTTTGACCGTGAAAGCGCTGTCATGGTATGCAATTTTTGCCTGATCCCCCTCACCTGCTCACCCCGAGACTAACGCCCCAGCCAGTCATCCAGTCAGTCAGCAACATCAAAGAACAAGGGCGAAGTGGATATGCAGTACAAGAATCAGCGTCGTATTGAGAAGTCCAAGCTAGACCAGAAGGCCATCCAGGCCCATGTCGCCGGAGGATGGGAGCACAACATATCGGTGCGGGATTTCGCCCTGTACGAAGTACGCGCGATTATTTCGCACCAAGTTGAGACGGACGGGATGGTCTATTTACGCGTTGCATGGCGCGGGTACCCCGACCACGAGGCGACTTGGGAGGACGAGTCGACCTTGAAAGAAGACATCCCGGAGATCCTGAGGAGGTATTATGCGGCAGGGGGCGGTCGCGACGCCGTGCTGAGGATGGAAACGCGCAAGTAAGGAGACCGGTCTTTACTCTCGGGAATGATGAAAGATCACGAATTGGGTGGTGAGGGCCAGTTGCTGTTGATTTGCGTTAGCCATGCGAACAGGAAGATGATTGAGGATACGTCCAGTGATTTCTAAGACGGTGTAGTGGAGACGATCAAAGGGGGCCAAGTGAGCAAAAGGAGATGCGTATATTGTGATGTCTTGATTGCCAATAAATGCAGGCTTTCAGACTGGAAGCGTGCCATTGAAGGAGGCAGATTGACAGTAAGAGCGGCAAACACACATCTTCATTCAAATTTCCAACGTGTATGACACTGCTAAGTGGAAGAGCATGGGGGCTTGGGAAATGAAACTGACAGTTGTCCTTTTTCGCGTGTCTTCCGTCTGTCGTGGGTATCAATTGATGGATAAGTCTTGCCACAGCACATTGACTACCTCTTCTGGTGGCTGAGTCTCACGGATGCTAATTTCACGGATGCGAGTCTCAAGGGTGAGAGCCTCAGGGGTGATTGGTTTGTGAAAGGAGGCATCTAGATCGAGCTGGAATGACGTTTAATGTGTTGTATGGCACAGGCGTACGTGAAATCCAATACAGCTATTCAAAAATGCAGACAACCTAGCAACGCACCAGGCTCAGAACTTGGCATCATCCGCCGAACATCGGGTCATTCAATACAATGAAGACTCGACTCGCAATCATCAGTTATCTGGCACCATCTCTTGCTAGTGCCCAATTAACCTTCGAGAAGAGTTGATAACAATGTGCACATAAAAGCAAGCAAAATAAACGCCTGGCATAACGTGTGGAGATAAATGAAGGGCACCGCAGATCGATTCCAGGTTGGCGTGTCCGGTCTTAATTCAGCAGAAGTTCATTGGCCCCTTTCATAAGTAGTTTGGAAATCGTATGGTGCAGTCTCTGGGCGTTTGAATGCTTTGTTGCATGGTGGACTGGCAGAATTGACTGAGCCATGCCTACCCTTGGTGAACATCAGTGTCTGTCCCTTCGTCCATGAAACCTCCTTCGAACGAGATGACACCCAGGTTACGGCAGAATGTTGTGTCCGTTCTAGATTTGATTAAAGAATGACTTGGGTGGCAAAATATAGGCGCACATTGATGGGTGTGTCTTCCCTGAGTCCCATGAAGAGCTCGACTGGTCATCCCTAAATATCTCAATGGACGGTTCCAATGGACGTCACTTACAAAAACGCGATCGGCCCTGACGCATAATCATTCGCCCGGCAGGTTGCGCATAAGGAGCATATACCTCAGGAGATCCCCGGTCATCCTAGTAGGCATATCTCATTAAACATATCGTGGGCATGTTTGATTGGAACTGGATCTGTTGCGAGAGCTGCGCATAAGTTAAGTTGCAAAAGAATGTTCAAACGAGGAATTTCTATTGGGAATCCAGTACTGGCCCTTCGAGCTTTTCAAGTTCAACGACAGCAGCAAATCTAGACGAGCTTTCATATGGTTCAAGGAATTATGACCATACCCTTGGCCATCCCTGCAGGGGAACCAAGATGTCGGTGCAACTAAATGGGACGGCTCGAATCTCCCCGATATTTCCACAAGATATTCACCAATATGATTTTGATGAGGGACCAAAGGCCTGGACGGACTAATCATCCGCGAGTTGATAGTAACTGACGTGAATGAATCCGCCCCCCTAGAGTATGACTTGCTTGGACGGTGTGGAATTGAGCCAATGCCCTTCACGACATAAAAGACGTGCTGTCGCCTTTAGCATTGTTCTCAAATCAGACCGAAGATTGTACGATGATACATAAGGGTGGGTGGCTGCCTTGACTGCTGGCAAGCTTTCTGGGAGCGGATGTAGGGTCCGAACTCACGAGAGGTCAGAAGACGGACTGTCGAAGATATTAGAGGAATCAACCAGACACAATATTCAGGGGCTTTGACAAAAGAGCAAGTGCAGATTAAAGACTTCACTCACTATGGGCATTGGTTGCTGTAGTAGTGCTGACCTATGGTTTTTAGGCACTTGAATCTCAGAGCAGCAGTCCTGATTATTCATCCGTGTGCTGAACCATCAAAGGATGATCTGCTAAAGATAAATATAGTTCCCACGGCTTGCAGGATTAACAAAGCTCCATGATCATGAAGAGAGATGTCCCAATGTCAAAATAATAAGCAAAGTACTGCGTCTGCCTGGAGGAAAATCGAAGATACGGAGCTGATGGGACGTGAAGAGCATACATCTTCTGGATTCGGCCCCGGCTCCACTCAAGCGGTGCGGTGGTGTCGAGGGTCGCGACGTATTATTGGGGTTGCACACGATAACGCACGCTCGCACTTTCATCATTATGCTTCGAATAACCCTGAAGGGACATGAAATTGGTCTCTATGATGAAGAACCTGCCTAGACAAGTGGTCTTGGGTCTTTCCAAGCTTTGGGCTGCGTGGATACGTTTCTGCTTGCACTCAGGCGTCCCATGGAGCCCTTGCACGTGAGTCTTCCTGGTGACCGCGCCTCTCACCATGGGCGATTATTTAGAAGCCACGATTTTTCTTCCGTCTCATGAGGTGCTTTTGGCGTTCATAAACGAACCGAATGTCGATGCAGGCTTCAGGTGGCTTCGAGGAGCGGGTAACCGCACGTTCGCGTACCGGACGGCTGTTTGAATATCCAATTCTCTGTTCTTGATGATACGAATATTTAAACCACGCCATGGAAGAGTTGAGCACATTCAGAACCTCAACATCAAGGTTTATGAGGGAAGAGACGGCAAGTAAAGCTGGTTGGCGAGGACACACCATAGGAGTTGAGAGTTACGGCCCATAACGCCCACGATTCCACGAATACCTGTGTACTCAGCCTTATTCTATACTTCGCTCCCGACCATCAATGTTGAGAGCCCTACGTACAAGCGTCAGAGCCGGTTGAGCTTCGGCTTTTGACGCATCGGGGCGGCAATTGGGCACCTTGCACCCGAGTCACGCATGGGACGAGACGAAGTTCCGCCTCTGGATTACAATCACATTCAATGCAGGTGATATCTGAGCCATAACAAACTCGACGACTGATGCAGATGTAGGTTTCTCCTGCCGCTCGCTCGAACAGTCTACATTTCTCCTGTCATAGACACAGCCCCAAAGCCACTTTGGCGTGTTGAATCAAGCTCCGAGGAGCCTCTCGTGTGCTTAGTGACGCATTCGGGCGGGCGAAGGAATCTCCCAATGACAAGTGATGTATACCAAGACGAATATAGAATGACAATGAAACTCTACGCCGTCTCGGATTGCAAGATCTGTGTCGACGCTCTGGGCAGTAAGGTCGAGGAGATGACAACGACCCATCTTGGTCGGTGCCTCGTCAGACGAGCCATAGACCCTCCCGGGCAGTGTTATCGTCGAGCCTGACAACCGTGGATTGCACTGACGAACAGTGAGAAACGCAGTTTACGGGGACGTGACTTTGCGCGCCAGGAAACGACACAAAGATCCACCAGTGGAGCCAGGTGCAATACAGCGATCGTCTGACGGAATGACATGTGAAGAATCTCTGCGGGGAAGTCTATGAGATGTGTCATCAAACCAGAACACCAAGAACAATCGACTTTGACTTCGAGGGCACGCCCACCGCGTCTTAAAGGTCCTTGGCAACGGAGTGGCGCACTGAACGCACAGCAAGCTTTACGCCTGCGACGTGTTGAACCGTACCGCTAGCTCAACGGACGCTCTGAGACACGTCTTAGCAACGAGCCGAATGCCTTGAGTAGTCTCCCGTTCATTTACTCAACTCTAGCAACTGGTGGAGAGGCTCAGGGGCATGCCACAAGCTCACACAGTCGAGGCAGCAGACGGGGTTTCGGTGATAATTTCCTACAGCAACTGCACTCAATGTCTTTCACAATATGAATTCAGTATGCGAGAGCTATCAAGGAAGGTCGATCCGGAGAGAAAACGGAGTAGTCTTGGAAAACTCGGAGTAGCACTATTGTTGTTGGGCCGCCTCCGTACCGCAACCAAGCACGCACCCGAAACAGAGCTTGTTCATGGCATGCAGAAGACGACCTCGAAGATCTACTGGTATTACGATGTGGAGAGACTTGTTCGCTCTACCCCAGCACCCTTGCCCGCAAAAGGCTCTGCGGTCCAGGCCGGTCAAGGAAATAGTGCCGTTTCATCAGGTCCTTCAGGTAAGATGTCAATGGGAAATTGTCCATTATCAGGGGTGAATCTCACAGGCCCCTCCCTAGTGGCGCCGTGGACCATAACCATTGAGTATCAGACAACCATTTAGCTGGAGAACTTTGAGGACTGCCAGGGCCAGACAAAAGTCGATGGCCCTGAGGAAGAGTACCGCTGCGACGCGGAGAACGCCGGGACTGTTGGGTGCATTCAATCGATGATGGCGCTCATGCCTGGAATGGGTTCTCGGTGACAGCAGCAGACTGCGATAGGCGGGTCGACAAAGTAGACGATTCCATGGACCGAAGAAGCTCTTGATCTTAGATAGCGGCGAAGTTACAAAGCACATACAACGGCCACAAAGAGGATTTCCACAGCATTTTGGACATCTTGGCCGTTTACTCCGGAAGTAGAACCGGAGGAAAGCCGCTGTCAAGCATCGAGATCCCGGTACGTAATATCGACACGGGGCTTCATAGCTGCAGGGCACAGGACCACACTCAGTGGCTGGGATGCTGCATTTCCCTGAGGGGATCCTAGGAGAGCGGCGACACGCGACAATGGACTGGAGCTTAAGATTCAAGAAACAGGATGGCAACGCCTCAAACGGCGATCCTCATTCTAAATACGTTCGTCAAGTAGAAAAGAAGCCGGAGCACCGTAACTCATAGCGGACGCAACTCAAACTGGAGAAAGGCTTCTACGCGCGCAAAGCCCTCAAGTTCACCATCAGCGAAGCAATGGGCTTGGTCCCAATCGCTGAGCTCATGCTCAAGTCCGGTGTTGATCTGGCATACTGCCAGTACGAGAACCGCCAGAAGCAGAAAAAAGAGCGCGGGCAGCGATCGAGGAGCAATAAAACTGGAAAGGAGACGCGCGGGGATGCGGCGATGAATGACTTCCTGAAGGAGGTCTTCGCCATTAAGTTTACCAGCGACGAGAAGCTTGGGCAGGTCATTACGCTCCAAACGGACCAGAAAGTGTTTGACATGAGCAAGACCAACCTCCGAGAAGCTCTGCAGAAATATGAGGATATGCAGGAAGAGAAGACCGCCGAGCAGAAACAAACGCAATAGACAAGGATGCGTCCATGCGCCAACTGAACAAGGCCGTGGACCTCGACTTTGACTTCGCGGCGCACTCTGAATCAGACTGAGAATATCAAAGCGTCAAACAGTAGGTTTTATATACAGCATTTGGCCCATAATCCGAAGCTGCTCTTGTTGAACGCGCGATGATGGTTTGATAAGCCGAGATTTCATCGTAATTTCGTATTCGAACACTCTCGATCTCTGTTACTGCGGCCTGAAATTGGTTGTGATAAGAAGCTCAGTGTCTCTACGCAATACAGTCGTCTGTCCTCTGTGGATTTATCAGTAAGTAACATGGATAACGGGAGCTTTAGCCGTCCCGCACGAACGGGTCGAAGTGCGGAAATCCAGTGTTTGTATGTGTGCCCAACATGCATCAGGATGAGGTGTCATACTCGCCAATGCTTTCCAACTTCTAGCGCTTTATGTCTTCCCCAGCACCGTGGGCAGCACCCGAATAAGACCAGGCCACACCGAGTTCGAACTTCAATAATGTCTCCGCCCGTCTTCTCAGATGTAGCTGTCGCTTTAATCGTTATAGCTTCAGCTTCTTGGGCAATATCCTCCCCAAACGGTCGAATTACAACGGCGTTCTTCTTGGCTTGAATATAGACGACTTGGTCACAATATGAGTCGAAGTTTACGCACCGTGAGCGAGGTGGGATTAAAGCCGGGCTGCAGTTAAGCTGCAGTCTCGTCGGCGGTTTTGGAGATGTTAAATAGGAGGCTGTCGGGCTCAAGCCCGTCTGAGACCATATCTGCGGGCTGCTCAGCTGGAGTCTGGCCGCTATGGACCGAGAGCTTTGAAGCGTGCTTGTAGATAGTGGGCAGATCATAAGCACCAACTCCAGACGCATTACTCGCCTTTTTGTACTGCTCTCTGGCTAGTTGTAGTAGCTCCGGCTTTCTTGCGTGAGTTGGTGCGTGGAATGAGCACTGCTGAGTGTGAAGAGGGAGATGCCTGCCCCTGTAAGGCGATTCGCGCTCTCTTTATATACCCTATAGGTGGCATAGAGGTTTCTCGCATTTTGTGAAGAATTCTGTTATGAAGTTTTATATAACTATAGGGAATATAAGGACCCTTTTTTCCTCTACCCTAACTTAGGTTAGTTTTCTTAACTACTATATCCTTAGATAAAAGTAATAATAGTAATTAGTTCTTAGAACTATTTATTATACTTTTTATTAAATATCTTATTAATCTCTTTTATATTATTTTTATTTTTTAAGTTCTTAGTAATCTTTTTAAATCTCTACTTAACTTAATAAAAAGTTTAGTTTTAAAAGTTTTTTAAGAACTTAATATATATTATAAAAAAATATAGAGATATTATATTATTATTTTTAGTTATAAAGATATAATTAAACTATTATTAAATATATAATAAATTAATTTTTTTAGATATTTAATATTACTAATAGTAAAAGTTATATTAATTAAATAAGAAGTATATATAAAATTTATTTTAGAAAGTTTTAAATTTAAGCTATAGTATACTAAGAGGTTATTTTTACTTAGCTAAGTAGTTTAAAAATCCTTTTTATATACTTTATAAATTAGCTATAGAAATTACGCTCCTTTTATATATTTCCTTATTAGAGTTATATAGTAGTTAATAAAATGCGCCTCCTAGCGGCAAACTGCGAAGAAGAAAACTTAGAAGGGAAGAAAGAAGGTTTCTCAGTGAAGCTCATACCATCCTGGCCCTTAAATATTTCCCCCTGAGAGTTATATGGCAGTCATCAAGGTGCGCCTCCAGGCAGTAAACTGCGAAGAAAAGGTTAGAAGGGAAGAAGGATGAGCAATGCTGAAAGTTTCCCCAGAATTTGCGGACAGTCATGAGAAGAACGCAACAAGTGGAGGCTCAATTCGTTGCCGTTCCGAATGAAAAGTCGGCTCCAAACACACGGCCCTCTTCTCTTTCTCTGATAAGCTGGTAAGAGGCCCCTTAAGTTGCGATAATTCTGCTGGTAATCGCTTCCGGTCTTCACTGTTGTCAAATTATTGTATCTTACGGGTAAGCATCTTGCTCCCATAAGCGAGTAGTCGCTATCAAGTCCTCGAAACGATGCTACGTGGGTTCATCTACATAAAAAAGAGTGTTCGGGTTCAGTCCCGCCGAATTCTTTCCGGGTGACAGGTTATCTCGTTCCACCACCGTCTGCTTTTATTGTTTCTGTCTTTTATCATCTTCGTCTTTAGATACATCGGCCGATCGTCCTGTCACAGCAATTGGCTTGCCCCCATACACACTAGGTCTATAGACCGGTTTTGAGACCCATGAGCGGGACTTGCTCCGTGTAATCTAACGGCGACTCAGTCGCTTGGCAGTCACAAACTGCCGCAGACTCTTATGATATCTAATAACTTCCACAGGAGCCGCGCTACCCTTATGTTGGCGTCGCCATTCTTCGGGCTGGTATAACCAATCGGCGATGACACAGTCTGATAAGTCGCACTCCACCGTGGTGGGCCAGGCCGGTTCAAAACGTCCTAGCATCTGAGCGGACGACAACGCCTCCTCCAACATTTGTGACGCTCACTCACAGCTAGTATTTTGCGTGAATTCGAGTTCATTCTTCGTCAATGTCGTGTGTGCTGCCGCCTCTTTTGCATACTGCTTGGGAAACCGTTGGTAGCGCCAATCGGAGGAAGCTCTGGACAGCCTTGACAATCGCTGGCGTTGGCCTTTCAAGGATATATGAAACTTTGGAAGGGTTCATCCAAATTCCGCTGCCGTCCACTAATGGATCCAAGTTCTTGACATCCTGCGCATGGCATTTTCAATTGGCGAAATCCGCTTGCAGTCAGAATTGTCTCAATCCTTTGAGTACTTGTCGTAAGTATTTCTTCAGACCCTTCAGCCAGCTGCTAGAGACGAATACATAGTGAAGGTATATTGTGCAGACGATGCCAAGGTAGCCTCGCAAGGCGTCATGCACGAGGTGCTGGAAGAGTGCCGGTCTTTTGGTCAGCCAAAAGGCGAAACGAGTAACTTGCAGGGGCTGTATCTGATGCGAATGGCGGTCTTCCACTTGACACCTTCTGCAATACGTAGATGACCACAGATGGAAATGATATCTAGTTTGATGTAAGGCCTGGCGCTGCAAATCTCATCTAGAGTTTCTCTGATGAGCGGCATCAGGCATCGATTCGTGATTGTCAAAGAGTTCAACACCCGGTAATCCACACATATGCAAAGTGCGTCACCCGGTCTGCGAACGAATAGGATGAGGGACGTGGCTGGTAAACTTGACGCTCTCATGAACCCCTTGTCAAGTCCTCATCCAGTCACTACTGACTACCGTGAAATGGACAGGCCATTCTTAGACATGCCGTACTCGTACAACGGTCCGAGAGGCGGTTCGTTTCTTTCTGTCAACCAAAATTTGTGGTCATATGGGCGATGTGGCGGTAGCTTCTTCGAACCTCCTTCGACAAGATACCGGGTATTTGACGATATTTGGGCGGGAGCATTTCCTTCGGGTCTATGGTTGGTCTTGGGAGCTAAGGCCTTTTCGACATCCCGGAATGTCACGGTAAAGGTTTTGTACCCCTTTAGCGTCTTCCTCACTTTGCCTTCAGAATGAAAGGGCCAAGCGGCTTCTTTCAGACACTTATCGAGCTTCAACTCTTCCTCTAATTGATGTCTCCATTTGATCTCAATCTGACGAGTACCGCCGCCGTTCTGACGGCACTGGTTCAATGAGAACCTCACTCGACCTTGTTCGTCTTCCATGGAATGCCTACGGCATGGAGTTGCACGGAATTCTTCGTACGCTGGGACAGTGATTGAGCTCCGTCACGAAGCTTAATTGGTCTTTTGTGTGTCTCCTAATGCTGAGGCGGACCTCAACAAGTAGTGCTCCGCCCGGCGGCAGATTGCCGTCCATCGACCACCTCAAGCTAATGTGATTTACGGAGCTCTCAAGAGCTGATCAACTCAGATAATTCCATGTCTCCAATATTCTCAGCCACCACTGCTGCCGTTGGCTCATTCCCCCTGTCAACAGCGCGTGGGAGCCTTGAATGCAGACCAGCCAACTTTTCTTTGTGTTCTTCAACCCAGCAGACTGAGATAATCAATGATTCCAGTTGTTCTTCTGGTTCTGAAAGGCTGCTGCTTTTGCCTAGGGCATTTGTTTCCCCCTCACAATGACCTTTTGGTCATCCAAGTCGAGGATGATCTCTTTCATCTTCTTTGCAGCGCGAGAGGAGAGTCGTGGCATCTCCTTCCGCACGTTGCTGATGATACGATGACTCTGCTCACCGCACCAGAAACACCGGCCATGCTGCGAGAGCAGCGAGCGTTTCGGTGCGCTTTACGTGTAATTAGGTATTTGGTTTCGGGATGGTTGTTGCTCTCTGTGACCCTGTCATCTCTGTGGATGTTCCTGTTGGAACCTCGATCTGGGACGTCTTACCCAGTCGGCAAGCCTTCTCTTGTAATCCCACCCACACCTGATGGTTGATTTCTCAGTGAAAGTCTAGTAGGTCCAGGTAGTCCTCAGCTTTGCGTAAACCGATGACCTTCCGGGCAAGCTCATCTGACACGGCGACCTCCAGCGGCGGAACTATAGCATCGTCACCCTACCCTGTCTCTGCTAACCAGCGGGCGAAGTCGGCACAAAAGCCGTCAAATGTTCCCCTGCTCATGCATCGGCCACGAAATTCGTTAACTGCATAGTCTCTCATGTTGCCGTCACCATATCTCCTATTGAGAGCTTCTGGAACCTACTTAATTGTTTAGAAGCCATGGGGATGCTCGCACTGGTATCGAGCCCGGATCTGATGATAGGCTGGCCGATCGGTTCGCCTGCGGATGTATGCGATGTGCTGCATCTCAGTTGCGGCATGTGCCACCGTATCACTCGGCTTGCCACGTAATTTGCCTTTCCCGTACTGTCTCCGGGAAACATTGTCGCATCGGTAGATTGAGGTTCTGCAAGATCTCGGGGATGGCAGACATTAGCTGAGACAGCACTGGTTTCAAACGCTCAGGTCTCTTAGCATCGTCAGTCTCTTCAGACAGCAGGCCGAGGAGGGCGTCGGCATCGCAATCAGCTATTGAGTGCGACACGGCAGAGGGGGATCCGTTTGGAGCGGCGGTGAGAGTCTATGGTAGTCTGCAAATCATCGTGCAGTTCAATCACACTGGCCTTGGCCAGATCCCCCTTAGCCAGCGCGTGTTGATTCTCCTTTGACAATCTATGATTCCGCAGGGTATGTTATATGACTGCTTACTGAATCGATTCTTTCGTCCCTTGAAGCTGTTCCTGCTTTGCTGTCCTTTCCATAGTGAACAGCATATTCTACCAGAAATCATGGTGATAACGTCAGTGAAGCAGCTCTCGTGGGTCTCCTTAGATTTATGTTTCCTCTCTGGGCGGGCGCGAGTTCCTGCATCTGGTTCCGTGACAATACTCCAGCATTGTGCCTTGCGCATTCACAGACGCAGAAAGACTTGCGTAGGTGCACGTCTATTAGACCACCGACTTAGCAAGATACCAAACGCACCGCCCGGTCTCTCAACAGCATTGAAAGCAAAAGTCCCATATGGATTGACGCTAAACAACAGGTTCAGTGATGTCACCTACCAAGCAAGACGTCATGCTGTAGGAAATACGTGTTGGACCAAATCCATGTCTGTGCCCATTGGCAACGTGCACTTGTGATCTCGGAAAGCCAATGTAAAAGCGTCGTCCAAATCACAAGTTATATTGAACACTGCGCTGGTTCCGGCACGCCCTACTGGCATTAAAACCATGCTACAGCATTTTGACAATAGCAACCGCCCAGGTAAAGAGGTGAAGTTTTGAAGCTGCCGCAAATGGGCTAGGCCAGCGCGGGCCGCCAACGATCTCACGGACTTGTATTAAGGACTGACATGGAAGGCGTCTGGTCTGGCCAGCAGTGCGCTCGACATGCTGCGGCAGGAGATGACGGCAGTCGTCTTTGCAGAAGTCATGCCCCTTGCAAGGTGTCAATTCGAGTTGACTGTGCCGATGTATCGTCCGTGTACTGCGACTAGAGCTGCGACCCTCTTGCATGGCGAATTTTGTCCAGATCTTATTCTGTCTCTCTCAGTCTATATTCGTTATCTGCCCCAAAAACCTGGTGCAATATGCAGGTCAAGGTTGTGTAGAATTCGCAATTGTTTTTAAGCCTTTGTAGTGATGACTTACGAGCTCCATGATCCCTTCCATAATCGCGATGGACCGCGTTTCGACGCAGTGTTTGCGGCCGAAGAGGCTTGAAAGAGACTTGCCACGAAGCGTTATCGCCCACGCCTGCTCACGCCCACGTGATGAAGCGCCGCGGCGGTGATGGCTTGACCCGGTTATGCGATGTGGCCGGGACCAACCTGGGCGCGCGAAACTATACCGCTAATGGGTATGTGAAGGGCAAGGCCGCCGGGCATGGGCAATACCATCCCCTATCAGCCGATGATCTATATCTTCGAGTCCATCAAGGAGCCGCAGCCTACGCTGATTCAGGCGCCGATCTCGATCGCCCCCTGAATGACGAGAAGATTAAGTTTCACCGTGCGCTGAAGGCATTCGTCGCCCGCAAGCCTGTGTATTTTGACCGAGGCCGTGAAGGTAATTCACGACGTGTCGAAGACTACCACCGACCGCACGCGCTGGCCAAGAATGGAGAGCTTCGAAGCTCGCTTCCCGGCGATCAACGTCAACGACAGCATCATCAAGTCCAAGTTCAACAACCCGTACAGCTGCAAGGAGAGTCTCGTTCACGCGGCCGGCCGCCCACCATCCTATTCACAAATGCACCCTCCTCATATTCTCGCGTCATCATATGTCGATGGGATGGGAGGATGTGAGATCCATTGTCGTGCTAGAAGCCCACCTCGATATTGCGCATGTAAGTCTTCCCGGTTTCCAATGTCTCCCACGCAACTTGATCTCTGCAAGCAACAGCTTCCCTCTGTTCTACGTTGACGCGGCGTGTTAACAGTCCCGCATGATGACTGCGATAACTGAGTAGATTGGGCCCATAGGGTCGTCTACACGTTGTCATTGGGCCTTGTCGTTGGCTGTCGGTTATCCGGTTCATTTTCTCGTATGTAACACACCGTGTCAAACGGACTCGGTCCAGCCGACGGCGGAACGGCAGGGGAACAGGGTCTGTTCCGCGCCACGATCCGCTTCGGCCGACGTCAGACCCGGTGAGGGGGCTATAGGCGGAGCGGAAGATGCGGTGCGACAGCGATACCTCGGCCGTCCTGCCGATCGATGGTAATTATTCCGAGAGCCAGCTGCTTGTCATATTGAAAGAGATTGTCCGCGATAACCAGCCCTACAAGAGCCATGTCGTTTGGAGTTATGCAGGAACAAGGGTCCTAAAACACATTGAAGAAGATAGAACCCGGCGTGGTGTATCAGATGGATCTCAAACCAGCCTGAGATCAGCCAGAGACGTCTGGACTCGCTGCCTGAACTTGTAGACCATGGGCGCAAGCCTGGCAGGTCTGACCAAAGCCAATGCTCCAGTCCTGAAAGAAGCCACGGCAGCACCAGAGGCCATGACTCTGCCTGTGAAGTTCAAGCTGCGAAGACAGCACAGAGTCCAAATGACTCGATAGAATGAAGGAAACTTATTCACTAAAGTTGTCGCAAGATTCCAAAAAGCCGGCCATCGCCAGTGTCCGCTCCCAAAGTCCCACGGCACGCTGAGCAGGAACGTGTGTCTGTGAACACGAGCCAATCGATTGCCTCGATTCATTGATGAGCCCGGAGATATTGATAATAAGCATGGAAGACACCATGCTGACAGGCCAGCTGGAGATGCAGTGGACGGCGCTGAAAGCGGTGTTGGAAACACGTTTGTCGCCTTGGTCACCGATCCACGCTGCACGCTCTCGCTCGTCACCCCGGCTTATACCATGCGCACACCTCCTTATCGCCTCGGATATTAATATCGGGTAATTATTGGGCTACACAAGATGTAGTTGTCGAAGACCCACAAGTCGTAGTTGCAGGCTCGCGCTCGATCCGGGTTGGAATTCACTTCGAGCGTCTGCTGCGTAACCTTCAACGCCAGTGGAAACCATCACGTCTCGTACATATCAACTATAAAGCTATTTTCAAAGATAAACCTATCGCACTTCTTCTTGACCTCTTATAAGGTTTGAGGGTCCGCATCGAGTCAATCTACCTTCAGAATGAGGTCATTTGTTCGGTGGGGAAATTCTCAGAACTCCAACTGCTTCCGGGCCGTAGACAGGGCCTGTGCGGCCTGACACGATTGCCAGCGTAAAGGCTCTATTATTAAGAGTAATATAGCAAATTACAGATGCGGAAGAAGAGAAATGTGCAACGAAAAGAAAGAAGGGGATGAGAAAGGGGGTGGGGGAATGTATGGACTGGATAAGAAAAGAGGATGAGATATACGAAGACGAATGTGGATAACGAGCATCCGGTCTACATGAGTGTCAGAAGGAAGGATAATCCCATCCTGATCAGTCAAGGATGGACTGGGCTCACTTGAGATAGTCAAGTTGAAGAAAGCATCACAGTGCGCGATGGCGAGGGCAGCAGGACCGACGGGAACGAGGAGGGGACGCGAGGCAAGGGTAAAATAATGCAATGTCACATGTTACTCAACACATCTGAAAGAGATTAACATCACTGACCCTCGCGGGGTCTCATCGTGGACGTTCAACGACTTCCTTACCACCGGAAGCGAAACCAGGGGCTACACGATCGGCTCCCGCCGCCACGGCCTCACCATCAACAAGACCGGTGCAGGCACAGCCACTGTTCCCCGCACGATGGCCGTGATCGACAATAACCGCTTCACCATCTATGGTTCAGTATAGCCAAGTCCACGGGCGTTCCGAGGATTCGGGTCGATACGGTGGAGGGTCTGGCACATGCCATGATCCGTTTTGGGATCGGCGCTGGCCGAGATTACGGACATGCAACGAGGCAGGTCACATCGAAACGGGGCGGCCCTACGGCAATCCATGATGGAGCGCTGCAAGCCTGTTTTGGGAGCAACGGCCGTATCTCTTCTTTTCTCACACCAGAAGACAACTTAAAAGTTACGTGACCCTCGGATATCAATTGACAATTATATCGTCGTTCTCGCCTGTGTTCCTGGGCCGGTGCAGCTGCTCAAGCCATTGGGCGTGTTCCGCTGGCCTTGATGAAGGTTCATCTGAATTCCTCGCTCCGCACTATCGGATAAGGTGACAGACATCAATCATAAACCTTCGCAAGATAGATCGAGCCACTCCGTCGATCATTGCGTCACCCGACAGATGAGTATCGGTGAGTCAAGGGTTGCTGCAAATAGGGTTGACCGTCAGGTAGGCTGGATCGCTTTTTTGTCGATCGCCGGAGATGTCGATCGGATGCAGTGCATAATCGACGCCGGTCTCTTCCCGCATCAGGATCGGGTTAATGCCAATCAAGTTGCTCCTGTTGTAAAGTTGATTTCTCGCTGGAAACTTCTTCGGCGTCTGACGAGCCATCAGATGCTTCTTGACCGCACAGGAAAGCTGGAGAGCAGCCCCTTGTTGTGTGTTCGGCGAAAAGTTCGTAGAGAATGCGACAGTCAGAATCCAGAAGCAAACCACCAACTTCAAACTCCCTGAATCTGGCCACGCATTCGTGTCAGCTGGTGGCAACGAAAGATGAATGTGTTCAAGCTGTATCAGCCTAAAGCGTGTTGAAAACATGGAGAGCTGGGTCGTTGTCTTGATTCCTTCACTGCGGGCATTTTTGTCGGGAGCGGCGATGTGACCTACTGCTCGTCCATTCGCCCGAAGTCCTGGCGGTCAGCATGCGTGATGCCATTCTTCAACCGTTCCAGCCCGGCAAGAAGGGTCAGGAGACCTGCCTTGTCGGAGCCGAACGGACCCAGCTGCCATGGTCAGATCCACGCAGATTAGACCTCTCAGTCATACCAATGGACATGTCTCTCACGGTGAAGCCAGTCAACAGAAAGCAAGAGGTGCTCATGCCTCTGATCAGTGGTCCTGCTGATATTTTGGCAGGGCAGCACTTCCCTCTGCACGAGACTTGGAATCTCGTGCGCCGCCTCCTTTCAGATGTTTCCACGCGACGGTGGCTGTGTTGGGTAGGTACCTACTTTACATACGGATACCTAGGTAAGGTACCTAAGGTAAGGTAGGTAGGTGCACCTGCGGCGGCTACCACCTACCTCGAGCCCCTGTGTGAGGGTAGCCCCACAGGGCACTACTTGTGGCTACCTCACGCCCCTATGTGCCTAGACTTGCACTCAACCAATACATCTACACTCACACCACTACACAGGCCTCACACCCTGTCTCCTGCTTCCCTTTCTGGCGGGGGGGCAGGTTTCCTGCCTTCTTCCCCCTTCCGCCTCGGCCCCGATGCCCTCGGTCGCCGCCACATCGTCGCTACCTTACCTTAGGGGAGGGTTCAATGCAACTGAGCTTCTTCTTTTTTTGGGGTCGACCGGTGCAGCGAGTTACCCGACTCCCGTCTACATAATGGATGCATGTCTCGGCTCGGCCCGTCCCTTCCATCCTCAGACCCAGTCACTTGCAAGAACAGATCGGAGGCTGGGATGGCTGCGCTTCAACTGTTGGCGCTGCAATCACTTGGTCGCAGTCTGGATGCGATCCAGGTGTCGCTCTCGTCTCGTCAGGGCGGGAGCTGGCACGAGAAATGCCAGAACGCTCTGATGACGTAGCGTTCTGGCCAAGAAAAAGCCAGGGCGCACCGTGACACCTCGCGACGAGAGGAAGGAGCGGACCGACCTGTCACCTCACAATCCCCCTACCCAAAGAGGGAGGCCCGAAGCACCTCAGTCGCTCTTGCCCAACCTGCAAGACTCAGAGGTAAGGTACGCTTCCCCGCACTGCCTCTCTGGATAAATGAGACATGACGTCACAATCAACAACTGCCATTCCCCCCCACCACACCACATCAACCTACCCAACACACCTGTGACATTTCGTGGACACACCCAACACTCCCGTCTGCACCGGTGCCCTCAGCCAGACCGATGGAACCGGATGCGACACTTCACTCAATGTCTTCCTTCACGGCAGACACTCCGACATTGTAGGGGCGAATCTATTTCTCGAGGCATTGGCGGCAATCGACTCTCTCCTGTCCGCCCGTCGACAAACAAGACCCAGCACCCGCCGCCCTCCTATCCTATCCATCGTTGGCTGATCTCCTGACCTGGCATTCCTCCCAACCCCCATCCATCCATCATCACAATTTCTGCAAACCCGCACACACCTTTTGGACCCTCACAACCTAGTCATCATTGCCACCCTCGTTCATTTCATCGCCATCTTTCCCGACCGCGCGAGCTTGTGCGGAGCCACATACCCTCTTTGACACAGATAACCTAAACGGCATGCACTCCGCCGACACTCTAAAAACGAGGATTAATTCCTTCCTCCAGAAGCTGCCAGCCCTCGAAGACCTCACGGCGCTGGATGATAACGTCGTAAGGTCCCTCGTCGATTTCGAAAAGGCAGTTGCTTCAGAGGTCGACTTTCTCGAGTTCCGCGACAGGCTCCCTTCCAAGGCCGTTGACATCCTTGCATACTGCATCGGCCGCTCCGACATCTGCGGCGCTCACCATCGCTCCAAGCCGAAGCTCGAAAAAGTACGTTCGGCCTAGGGCGTCGAGTCAGGCTTCATCCTCTTCTATCTAGGCTGGAAACACGGCCGGACAACGTGGGACAAACTCAAGGACCTCGCCGACTGCCTCTGCTGGAGGGACGCAGTACAACAACTGAGACAAGAAGCAGACTCACGTAGAAAACTACGCCCAGAGGATCGCCCAGGGGTCCATGTTCGCAAACCAGGCATCATCCTTGCAGATGTTACTGCCGTCCTACTTCGCCAAGAAGGACCACCAAAGGTTCCCCGTCGCACGAAGAGAGGTAGACCCAGGAAAGAAGTCCCAACGCCGGTCGCCACAAGTCCCGATTCCAAGCACAGCGAAGACAACACCCATAGCGACGAAGAGCCGCCAGAAACGGCAAGAAACAAAACGCACTATCCAGAGGACGACGAGTGGAGTCTGGGCTGGGATCCTCCTGATTTCGGATCGAACGACGGCTTTCCCTCTCTATCAACGTCTCCGTCACCGCCGCACGACACATCGCGAATAGCTTCTCCAGAAAACTTTAGCGTTGACGTCTCCGAAGTGGACATCATCAACCTGCGCCCCGCATTTCCGATCACCACCATTGGCGACCACGCGCCCATTTCGCCCGACAGGCAACTCAGTTCCCCCAACGCCAGGAACATCGAAGCATCCCCCCGTCACTCAGTGCAGCTACAACTACCATCGCCAGACGAGTCGGATTTCAGTGTATTGGACGTTAATATTGACCCGAACGCGAGCATCAACACATCCGCAAGTATGGATTTGACGAATGTCACCATAAAAAGACCGCGTGCGCAGTCTGATGCAGGTGAGTTTTCCCCGATTGCCCAGCGTTTATCTACGCCACCTCCCCCACCATGTTCTAACCATTCTTCTAGCAGGAACATCAAGTAAACGACCGAAACTGCCTGTCAAGCCCGACAACAACGAAGGCAGCGACGATCCGCCATTGATTACACATGCATCTCAATGGGTCAGCAGCAAATGGCTTCAAGATTCCCTTGACGTCATGACAATAGGCATTGATGGGGTGGTCGTGGTGGACTCTTCAGTACTCGAAAGTCTCGACAAGGCGGACTACACACGCCACCGCAAGCTGGCCGCAATGGTCGAGTCCCATTCTACGACAAGTATTGTGCTCCCAATGTACCACGGCTCCCACTAGTTCCTGGTGGTCGTCAAGCTGAAGGAGACCCAACCCTACGTGGTGTCTTTATACGATTCATTGCCTTCCGAAACACACACCTCGGTTGCCCGCCGCCGGACCCAGCGCTTTTTCGAACTCTACCTACCTAATTCCAATGTTTCGGTGAACAGACTGTTCAAGCTAATGGCGGGACCCATACAACCAAATAGGGATGATTGCGGAGTTTACGTCTTTGCTACGGCTCTCCACCTCATTGTCGACGAGAACCTGCCTAGCGAATACCATTCGAGTATATGGAGGAAGATAATGGCCGCAGCCCTGAGACAAGGCGGGACTTGGGAAAGAACGATTGTGCTCCCAACGCCCCCGAATGACCCAGCCAAGCCGCCAGCATGTGATGACGGTTCAGCGACGGCTTACGGCAACTGGGAGGCCCAGATGAAGAAGTGGCAGGCCGATAAACGAACGCGCATGATCCATCAGACAGAGCAGTTTGTCATCAAACTTGGTGATACCATCACACACATCGAGCCTGCCGCGAGGGTTGCTGCAGATTTGCTCAGCCGAACGAAAAGTAGACTAGCCACATTGTCACAAACACTCCAGGCCGAGCAAGAAGGGGCCGAACACGACGAGGAGGCCGCCGCAGAGACTGCAAAAATGCGGGTAAGAGTCAACAAGCTAGAAAAATCGTGCAGCATTCTGGCCGGGATTGTGGAGGCGCTGGTACAAAAGGAAAACACATTCAAGCAGGCCCTCGATAAACAGGAGAGGGAAGTTGCCATATGGGCGAACCGTGTGGCGTGATCAGTATTACTTGATAGGTGCTCTGGAGTAGAAATATGACTTGCTTTGGTGCTATCCACGCATTGATCTGCGCGACGTTGAGACTTGACGTCTTGCTCGTTTGTTTGCATCTAGATTCCTTGATGTTGCAAGCTGGAAGGAAATGTCCGTTTGCCCAATCTCAACCAAGCATCACCTGGCTTCCGATTCTCCGAGGGATCATTAATCGGCCCGAGACATGTCAACGACGCTCCCCGCCTCACAATTCCAGCTTGCTCCCGTAGTCCAACCGGTCAAAGAATGAGTACTTTCGGACGCGAATAATCGCAGCAGGTGGCACGAGCTGCTGACAGAACCGACCTGGTGGTTTCCGGCACAGTCACCTGAAGGAAAAGGAGGAAATCCGTGCCGACAGTCACTTCTCGACGGGAAACGTGTTCGAGACGATGCAGAGGCTTGACAATCGCCTGGGCTCGGCGGGAGACTTGCCTCTGGCCTGCTCAGCAGCATTGCATCGGCCGGGGATGCAGTGGCGGAGTCGAGCTTTTTGCCAGCTTCGGGGCCGCAGAGTAGATATGAAGTTGCCGACGCGTGACGGCTGCTGGTCAGCTGGCAATAGATGTTGGGCGCACTGAGTGACACGGCGAACATGCACGAAATTTTTGTCGGCCAGCGTCTTGGTTGAGAGGTACAAATGGACCGTGGGGTTTTTTGCACATAGGTTCTGTCTGGGTGTGTCACAGCCGCGTCGCGTCCGATGCGCCAACGCTGTGCGTCTCATCAACCACACTGCCGGGGCGGCCCTGCTACAATTAAGGGCATTCCCAAAGGAAGCGACAACGATGGAGAAGTCCAGCATGCGATGACTCTGGCCGCGTCAAATAAAGCTGCCGGGAGAACGACTGAGGCCCGACTTCGTCTTTTTTTCCCCAAACCTTGATTCTTTGCACGTTCTGGCTGAAAATCGCCAGAACGCTCCCTGGGTCATCAGGGTACTGGCTTTTTTTGGCCAGAACGCTACGTCACTGGAGCGTTCTGGCGATTTTTAGCCAGAACGCCCCTTGGATCATCAGGGTACTGGCAACTTCTAGCCAGCACGCTTCCTTGGACCATCAAGGTAATGGCGATTTTTAGCCAGAACGCTCCCATTCCAGAGAGGTGCTGGCGATTTTTGGCCACGACGCCCCACTGGGGCTGTGGTCACATAGCCCGTGCATTGCTGACATAACACAGTCCTGCCCGTCTGTTTCACCTTCCAGCATTCAACTCGCCCCTCCCGCTCTCCAACCCGGGATTCCTGATGGGATGTGCAATTTTGTCGAGCTCTTTGCTCTCAACTTGGGTTGCCAAGTAGACCGTCTTCGTGGACGGTTTTGGCGGAAGGTGCCGTTTTCAGACGGCGTCCTTTCTCGGTCTCGTTCCGGAGCGCACGAGATTCTGCGTCTCGTTCGGCCTCTTTCATGGCGCGCGGCATCGGTTGCCACCCACCCAGATTGGGCCCCAGGGTAGTGGGATTGTTTCTGGTGTGCTTTTGGAGTGCTCGATTGACTGCAGCTCCCAGGTAAGACCCCTCTCGTCCGCAATTTGTCTCGATCTGACTGCCCAAGCAGGACGCCGCAATCATCAACGCTTCCCAATCTACCATGCATCGCGAACGTTCACGGCCTTCAGCTGAAAGTAACACCAGAAACGCTGCAGATGTCCTTACAGCCGACTGAGCCGACTACGAGCGCTGCCAGCTCCACCGTTGGGAATGACTATGCCTTCACATCTCCTGTGCTCGCCGCCGAGGCCAAGTTGGAGAACGAGGCCGCTTGTGGCTGCTGGGGCTGAAGTTGCTGTTCTACTTGGGGCTGAGGCTGAAGCCAAGGCATATCTACTGCTCCGACAGCGGCTTCTCCCTCTCCTTCTCCACACCATCCGCCCGACTCCCCCTGGAAGCAGGCTCCCGATCCTCACCCTCTTCTAGCTGCCAGAGGTCTTGGTCAAGAACGCCTTGAGGTACTTGTGCTGCTCTTTGCCCCAGCTCAGGGGTCAGAAGTCCTGCTTAAACTGCTGCTGTCATGCAGACGGCGCTAGCTCCTCCAGAAACCTGTGGCCTGGACCAAGGCTGTCGAGCAGGTCCCAGACAGCCCGAGCATGTTCTCGGCACCCGCATCCCGAGGGTACGCCGCGAGGAAGCGCTGGAGCTGGGCACGACGAAGTCGACGAAACAACTGCTCTTGTTCCTGTTTCTGTGCGCCGGGAAGATCTTCGATGGAGCCTGTGTCGTGTGTCAGGAGTCTGCTCCTGCGGATGGTGGTGAGGATGGCATGGGGCCGAACTTGATGGGCTTTGGGTAGCTGGCTTGGGCCCAAAGGCGTCGGCCGTGGCGGTGGACACGACGGGTGCGTCTGCCGATACAATTATGTTGCCTCACAGACCATCGCGTGTCGCTTTCCAAAGTTGCGACGACGGGGTGGCAGAATCTGTCACAGACGGTGCGGCTTTGGCACCTTTGACGATGTGGCGATCGGCGCCGTGGCAGTCGACGACATAGCGGGAGATTCAGCCGTCAAGGTCAGCTTCAGCAATGCGATGGTGGTGGTATCTGTCTGTGCCGGATTCGCAGGTGCTGGTGTTGATGGGCGAGTTCCGAAGCGTGTTTTCCTGGACTCAGATGCCAGACACACCGTCAAGGCGTCAAGACAAGCAAAACACCATCAAATCAGCGAAAGACTGGGCTTTCCTAGACATGCGCACTTTCCTCCTTTTCTTCTTCCCTTCCAACTTTCTTCCGCAGTCTGCCGCCTGTGAGCATACCTTTCTGACCGCCGAACCACTCTGACGGAGAAATATGTGAGAGCTAGGATGGCAGTCGAGCCTCCATGACCCCCTACGGGGTTTATGGAAAGGGCGCAAGTCGCTTCACATGCGACAGTTCCCTCTTTACCACTGCAACCAATTACTCCCTTCAACATCAAGATGCCGAAGTCCTTCCAATCGCAAAGCAATTACCGCCACAGCCTCCCCAATCTGTAAGATGCGTCCTTTCCACAGACACACACAAACAAACACACGTGTCCGAAGCCGGGAGGCCCATGTCAAACCATCAACACCAATAAAACGCGTCAATCCCCATGAAATCAAAGCCAGACGCGCCACGAATCACCCAGAGGCACGCAGTGACCCACGCCGTGGCCCGCGCAGTATTGTTAAGCAGCGTGGCCGTCGCCTGCCCGAGCATGCCATCGTCCCCATCCACATTGAGGCGCGATACGACAGCCTCTCTGTCGATCCTGTCCACAGCAACGTTCCGTGCCCGACTCACGCTGCGCCTCGGGCTTGCCCACGTTGACGATGCGCGCACCAGAATTGTCGCCGTCGGGATTATCGAACCGCGGAGCGCCCTCGTCCGAGGCAAGAACCCCAAACAGCGTCGGCAGCGCGCGATGACGACACCTGCGGCCGATGCAGGTTGGTGATGCGCTTGCTTGCGCTGCAAACCATGCGCATTGAGAAACCGGCCTTTGACACCGGCGCTGCTGTTGTGACTGTGGGGCGGTCGTAGCAATCTTATGTTTCGTGGTCGAACCACCCTGGACATTCACTAAAGCGACGATCGCAAGCACGTCTGCGATTCCGATTCTGATCATGAGGCTCTTGCTCTTGCTCTCATCCGGATCCTCCCAGTCTGTCCGCCTCTTCGATGTTGACTTGCGGCTCTTGTTGGTGACGTCAGCGCACGTTGTTCCAACACGAGCCCCCATATCTTCGCCTCGAATTTGACGATGAAGTGCTTCGCCTCCCCACCTGGCGCGTTCAATCTTGGACATCACGCTCGTTGTCGATCAGGCTGCGGCTCGTGGTGTCTTTTGTCGTGCCAGCGGGCTGGAAGTAGCTGACCAAGCAAACGGAGCAAACCGCGGTCTTCCATCCGCCCACCTCCAACAGCAAGCTCCTCGACGTCGACGACGATGATTTGGTCCCCCTCTGCAGAGTCTCGACTACAAGACTGGGGGCAGGCTGACGCGCAGCCTGAGCGCCAACAATGCCATCCAGAAATACTCCCGGCTCCATAACTTGCGGCAAACATGCTAAGACCGGGCCGAAGAACTGGCCGAGAGACGCAGGGCGGAGCGGAGAGATGTCCAAGCAGTGGGAGGAAAAGACAGCAACGATGCCAGTGACGATCCCTGCACGAGAGGTGAGCTCCAAGTTCAACCAACTGGCTCCAGATCTGTGCAGCTAACAAAACGCAGTAGTGACAGCCCAAAATGGGATTGGTTGCGAGCAAGGCGGGCATCAGCACTAACACTAGCACTCACAGCAGCAATGACGGCGAAAGCGACGGTGGGACTGAGATATCTAGCAGCAAAAACGACGACTGCAATGGAAGTGTCAGTGTCCCGTCTCAGCCTCCCGTCTCTTTGATGCTCAATATTCGACACGACTTGGTTGATGGAGCAGCACAGACACAGCTGGCGTGGATGATTGGCAAGCGAGATGAAGACGTGGAAATGAAGCTGCAGCAGCGGGGGATACGCGGCGAGTTGGATGCGCTTGCACTGACTAACGGCGCTGAGCTTCGCCCTAAGACAGCTTGTGGGAACTATTGCCTTGATTGCGCAGATGGATGGCTCGGTCGTTGTCGAAGGTGTTTGCGGGGGTCGGATCCCGTCGTTGGGAACGGGGATTTGTTGCCGTCGTCGATCGCGAGCAAACGGACAAATACACAGGATGGACGTACATGTAATCCTTCGAGATGTTTCGACACTCTGTAGATACCAGCAATACACCACAATCGTCAGCCAACAGCAGCCGTCATGGCTAGCCCGGTATACCATCCCGAGCTCACGCATGCCCTCCTTCTCATGCAATTCTGGGTCCCACTGCTCGAGAAGCCTCAACGCCACGCGGCTGTTGTTCTGGTGTGTATGAGGTGATGATCCTGACGGGAGTAAAGACTTCTCACGACACAGGAGCGGAAGAAGCTGCAATCGCTGCGGTGACCGATGATGTGTGCGTCCAGCACAGAGGCACGCATACCAGAACTCGACCCATTTGTTACCACCAGCTCGCAGTCAACAATATCGAGTTCCCTTCGATGGTAACGGGACAAAGGATTCGTTGTCGTAGAATCGATGGGAGATGGAAGCTTGAAGAAGGGAGCATCGTCACTTTCGTAAAGGACTGCGATCGTTTCCAATTTGTCGTGTAATTGGCGAGCGCTATCGACAAGACGGGAGATCGATCTGAAGCCACATAGTCAGCGGATCCATGGCTGATAGATTTCGTAATCTGGTTAAAGATCGGGGGGATGTTACACGTACTGCGGCAACGCGTGAACGGTCTCATAGACTTGATGGGCAGCATCTCGCAGCTCGTCAGGGGCGCGATTTTGCCAAAGTCGCCAATCAGTCGGATATTGACATACGGTTCAACATGGCCGCATGCATCATCGTTGAGAGTGTGAAAGCGCAGCCGAAACCGATGAGGTGCCTGGGATCTAGGCCAAGTCAGCAGCATCAGAGGGGATCTCTTGGGGGAGGCGAATGCCCTGGTGCTGTGTGTCACAGCAGACGTACTACAACTCCCACGGCGATGCAAGAGACCGGATACCGTCATAAGGGGATCAGCCAAATGTAATGAAATAACGTGGTTGAGGCTTTAAATGAAGGAGCTGTGGAAAGAGCTCGGTAGGCTGCAGAGCTGAATCGACATGTTCATCGTTACCGTCCTCGTTTCCGTCATTAACGGCGCAATTGACATGGCCTCGACCATTGTGCGACGGCAGTCCAACACTGAAGCGCGAAATCGTGAAGTCATCACTGGAGTGTAGTGCCTACCCATTCTCCTCCTGCTCCTGCTCTTGCTTTCCCGCTCCTGGGTCTTTGGGGCTGTTGCGCGGTGAGGGCGATGCGTCGGTGTGTGCCAGCGGCCGCGGTGAGGTGAACAACCTTGATATACCACTGACAACCTGAGACTCAAACAACGGGTTAGCGCAGAGGCACAGAGGACGCAGGGGGAATAATGATGGGTAATCACATGAAGGCGACCGAAAAATGGTTGGTTGGTCGATCGATCGTCAAGTATGCGTGCGGTTGGAGGTGAGGGCGAGGGGTGCTTGACCGTGGAAAGAAAGACCGGTGCCTGGGAGGGTGGTCGACTAAAGAGCATGGCAACGGTGATTTTGAGAATGAAACGATTCATTTCGGCGATTATGGTGGTTAGGTATGCAACCAAATTGGCGTGCGTTTCGGGTGTGTCCTGCTTACGTTGGGAATTTTCGCAAACGTCAATTTGGAGGTCAATGTTGATGATGTCGGAGGATCAAAAGAATAAATGTCAAAGTAGGCAATGCGCTGACCGTCTGCGATGCGCCGTAGAAGACTGAGCTGCTGGAGCGACACTGCAATGCTCGCGTCTTAAGATGGAGATGCTTGCCAAAGTGAATGCTTCCAAGATAGCGTGACGTGAAGCGAGCCTGCAGGTTGTAGCCGTAGTTGCCTTGTACGTATAGAGAGAAATCAAGTCCTTGACCGTCATCATTGTCATTTTCAAGTGCAATATATCTAAATGCCGATCGACGGAGTTTTCCCGCAGTTTTCCTCCAAGCCCGACCGAAGGGTGGTCAAATTACCAACGAGAGCCTGCGTCAATGGATATCCGCCATAACCAAATTCCTCATTATTATGTCTAACGGTTCGAAGGTCGACGAGATGGAGTCGTCCATCAAGTAGATCGTCACTGACCAAGAAGTTCTAGACATTGCCGCTACGGAGCACTTCGACGCCAGCCAACGCCATCCGTAACCTGAGTATCTACAGCCTTTCGGCCATGCATCTGTATCGGCTCTTGAGAAACACGACTTGATTAAGGGAGAACTTGCAGACCTGCTTTCGCCATCTTGCCCAGCAATCCAACCCTCTTACTTCAGCAGCTGACGCAGACGCACCAACAAGCGTCAATGCCCCGGTGAAGGAAATGACTCGCAAAGACCTCGGACCGGGCGCCAGCGGATTGATGGGGGCCGCCGTCAAAGACATTCTCCATTGCTTGCCCTCTCAGTCGTCTTTAGTCGATCCGTCGCAGAATTAGATCCATTCATGTGACAGGGCCACGGCTGTTGTTCCTCCGTACATGACCGAGGTTACCTACGAGCTCGCTGCCGGCATGGATGTCGCTCGGTAGAAATAGATTGGGGAAGACGGATTCTAAAGTTAAGCAACGCTGCGAACCTGCTTGGCACAACATGAACGAAACGGCCAGAAATTCATGTAGTGTCGAAGTCACCTCCCTTCCCTTTCGAGGTCATGACAACGCGACTGCAATTATTCTTGAAATGATTTCCTCGCCACATATCAACCAACAGACCACAGACAAACCTTCATTCGGCCAAGGGACCGTCTATTCAAAGAGTTATTGTGCTTTGGAAACTAGTGCTGCAATCACTCGGGGACAAGATAAAGCGGCTGACGACCTGGCCGTGCTGTCTGACTTGCAGAGTCCGTACCCGATGGCGTCTTGCTAAACCCCGTATGTGACTCCCCAAGAGATGCAGATCTTTGAGATCTTATGGAGGGATAACCTGACTGGTTTGGATTCAACCTTGCGGTGTTAGAGCACTCATTCCGCTGATGTGAAGACGCCCACGACTCCACGAGCAGATTCTACTGCGGGTAGCTAGCTCGTGCCGTACTCTCTGTTACAACGCCTCAAGAAGGCATGCTAAGCGCATTCAAAGCCTTTCTAGACCAGACCTGCATGTACTTACATTCATATCATGCGCCTTTGCAATGTCGCGCGTGCATGCGACGCTCTGAGCTTTGAACGTTTCTCTTCCGCTGTGTGTCCGAGAGTGGGCCCACCAAATCCGGCTTATTGGATTCGCGGCCCCACTCCGGGTCCGGAGTACTACCCGGTAGGCCGAATTGTGGATAGGTCGAATTGTGGATAGGTCGAATTGTTGATAGGTCGAATTGTGGATAGGTCGAATTGTGGACAGGTCGAATTGTGGACAGGTCGAATTGTGGACAGGTCGAATTATGGACAATCCGAATTGTGGACAGGTCGAGTTATGGACAATCCGAATTGTGGACAGGCCGAATTATGGACAAGTCGAATTGTTAGACAGGTCGAACTTTTAAATGCAAGGTGATTCAGCAATTACGACACGGACATTAACTACATTGTGAAAGCTACGTTCGTAGAATGGGCGGGAGTAAATGACCGTGTGCGCTCCCGTTAGCTAGCAAGTGATATGCACGTCACATACTGATCTCACAGGCAACTCAGCTACTGTCTCTATTTATGAGGAGGTTCGCAGTCGCCGAAGAAATGGCGGGCTCGCGGCGCCGACGGCGCATTATGCCAACCCCTTTTAATGGCATTGAGACAACGATGCGCAAGCACCAGGCTTCAAAACAAAAGCTACCAGCTTCAGCAAGGGGCACGTCCGTCTGGCTGAAATTGTCTCTCAATCCCGTCAAAAATGCGGCTATGCGTGTAAATTCCAATCGAAACATTCGGTTCAGCTGGATCTTACAGTTTTCACGCCGGTCCTTGCTTCGATGGCCATTAAAGGACCGTTGAGAAGAGCATATTGGAGACAGTAAAGACTCACTAATAACTCTAATGCAGGCTTAAGCTAAGCTTTCTTACCACGCGGCGCCTGCAACAACTGTTCGATCGGCCGACATCAAAAGAAACGCACTGATGCAATTCTCGTAATGCATGGGGGCTTGGATTTTCTTGCCGGGTTATACAACCTCAGAGCCTTTTATCAACACGTCTCAAGCCTCGACATTCTGAGAGAATAGATTCCAGTCTTTCGACAGCCTGTGAGTCGAGTTCATCATCCAGCCAGAAGTTGCTTGTAGGCAAGCGAGAATGTATGCTTCATCGTTACCAAGGGCTCTAAAATGCATTTCTGGGCAAATCGGTGCCTTACTGCTGCATATGAGACTCGAAAGCAACTTCTATCAGTCTAGAAAATGGTGGTTCTAGGCACAGCGTTCTTCCCACTAATACTTCGGGCGGGCCAGGGAGATCACCTAAGTTTGCTTCCAAACCCATCTTCCTCGAAGGCGATAATATCAATGTGCTGCGGACGTGGTGGAATGATGGTGAAAGGTTCAACCGAGCGATGATAATGTAAGCTGATAATCAGGCAAGCGGTCGAGATACAATTCTAAAGGGGGGGTTTTGAACAGCATGTCTCGAACCCACGGCCGAGGAGCAAAGGACAACAAACCAGATTCGTATGGCATCGGTGGAATGCAGAACAAATTTCGGCTTCTAGACAGCTTCATTTGCTCTATAACAAGACGATCTTCGTGATGGAATGATGCTGGCCATACGGCGGATAGGAAGGGACCGACAGGCTAGGTTCAAATGATGGGATGTTTCTGGGCAAGGTAGCGGCAGACTGTGTGGGCACTTTTTTGCAAAAGCTTAATTAAATCATGCAGTGCTTTGCTTTCTGATTTTGCAGGCGTGCAGTGTTACAGGTATTTCAACTCCTTCCTCTTGGCCTCCTGAATCTGCTGCTCCTGTCAGCCCCTGACCTTATCCTGAGACTCTGCAGCTGAATGGCTGCGCGTCTAGAAACTCACTACAAGCACTTCAAATAATCTTGAAACGTGAAAAAAGGTTAAGTATCTCAAGGGCACCCGCGGTTCTCTGAACATTTCCTACTTTGTCAGGATTGACATGTCAGCCTTTTGCGCCGCATAAGAACTCAAAATCCCCATAAGTGAGGGTTCTCGCATGATGGTCTCATCCTCGTCTCTGGCAAGAGATTCCAAGTCTTAAACGCAGTTGCGGTCTTGAAAAGACCGGTGTTGTACTCGTGGAACGTGAGTATGGGTGTAAAACAAAACTTCGCTGTCATGCTCTCGAGTCATTGGATCAGGTTCTTGTTGGTACTTCGGGTTTCTAGCCGGTATGTGTTAAGTATATCGCATAAGATAGGAGACTGAAGAGCTCTGCTTTCCATTCCAATGCGTCCAGCGAGACGCGCTTCCGTTCGAAGAGTTGGAACAGAATCTAGCTCAGGGGCTTCAAACCATTCAAGCTGATGATGAAATTTGCATATTCATACGCCACCCGCCTCGTTTCGAAATGGAATTGAACTCTAGTGTGGAGCTTTGGGAGCTTGTGTTGACTTGAAGAGAGTAACTACAGGAGCCAGCTCGTGACATGCAGAGGGGGCTTCTTCAGCGGCACGTTCTTTTGGTGTGATTGGAGCAGCATTTCATATTTGAGAGGCCAGCCGGACGAATGCAAACGGCATCTTTGTAGTTTAAAGGGCTGGATGAGGAGTTATGCGAACCTCTGGCTATGAATTTACGTTTGATGAGTATTTAAAATGAAGCCTGCCTTTCAAGTTAGCAATTTGTCTGTCCTGTGAATACGGTCGTTAACCAGAAGGTGCCTGAAGCTCACCTAGGCGGGTGCATGCTGTGTACCTACAGCTGCGGCGATGGACGAGAGGTAATGAAGTCTGAACGTGGTTTTGTTTCAACTTTGGACTGTAAGAGGCCTTGCTTAAGATGTTGTACGTGAAAGGTCTTGACTCTGCGCCATGGTTCGGGAAGGCCACTGAGTTGAGCTGTATGCAATGAAAACCTGAGTGAGGCGACACTAGCAAGAGGGACGCACCGGCGTAAAATAATACACACACACACACACACACACACATACTACCGCTGTGAACAATCGTGAGAAGTAAGGCCAGGAAAGCCGGGTGATCAATACCGTAAAGGCGGCCGGCCATGCGATGATTATGGCCCCCATAATAACGCGGGAACCGCGATGAAAGTCAACTTCTTTTGAGAAGCATCATGTAATACCATTGATTTCTTTTGAGGGCCCCTTGAGGAAATCGTCGGCATAACGTTCAATGGCTGGGTATTGAACGAAGTATTGATCAAACGATTGGCATTGGTGCGACCCGATGAAATCGGCTCTTTCAATGCGGACGAAGATGTTGTCTCGGGCATCATCTCGAAAGTAGGCCGCCAAAACCAGCGCCTTGAACTGGGCCTGTGAGAAATTGGACTGGGAAAAAAAGGGAGATAAAGAAATACAGAACTAGAGCATCTAGCAGGTCCTCAAAATTCCCGCCCATAAACGTTTTAATCGCCAAAGCCACTTCTCAGGACGCGCATTATGCAACCACCCGTCGGCCCCTTAGTGCTGGACTGAGCTGAAGTTGCCCTTACACTGTCTTTTATCCCAGCAAGCACACGGCACCAGATATATTGAGAAATGACCTTTGGAGAAGCCTCCCATGACAATTTGTCTCCACAGTCAGCATCGTTGCGCCACCCTCTTCAGCCGTCCTCTTCCAGGTTTCTTGATCTCAGAACCTCTCGAACTCGTCGCGACTGCCTCAAGAGCTTCCACAAACACATAGCTGCAACAAAAGCCGCTTCCGTTGGCAAAGGGTCCAGACAAAGCGAAAGAAATCCACGCTCATGGTCCTCACACGCTCCGACGTGGACAAAAAAGTCGCGAGAGTTGCCCCAGCGGCCGAAGCCAATAAGATCTTTCTGGGAGGGATCCAAGCCAACGATTCACCGCCAAATACCTGCGAGACCTCCGTTTTGACGCGAATGTCTCAATACCAGCCAGGACTCGAAAGGCCGATCTGATAAAGATGCGCACCGAATCTAAACTCATCCATACAAAATCAGAGATCAGCGAGGCCGATGCGACCGGAGCAATCGTAAAAGACAGCTGCGGCAACGAAGTCAATGGCCCTATTCTTGATGATCATTCATGCCTGCTGGAGAACATGCCGTCTCAATTCGACGACTTATACTACCTGATGGGGGACTTCGCCCCTACAACGATCAAAGTACCGACGTTGCGAAACATTCCCTGCAGGCACAATATCGTCTACAGCGGAAAGGAGACCAACGCAGATCTAGTCAATCTCTTCAACAAGTACATCAAGCCTAAAGCGGCCGCGACTTTGGCTGCAATTGAAGCCGTTGAGAGATCAGAAGAGGGCATTGTGGATGTTTGATAAAGGTCATGGATGCCGTCTGGGGATTCCGAGGATCATGGAAAGGGAAAGTATGGGAAGCGGCAACTCAGCAACGAATGCAATGATTGACAAATGTCGGCTGCAGGTGATGATGTGAATAGCCAAAGCCTCTGTAGGCACAAAGGAGAATCCAAACTTCGTTTGCTGCCAAGATAAGCAGCTTCGCGGACGGTCAGGGCAACAAGTACCAAGGGCGGTGATGAACATGGGGCCATATGCATCGGAAGTGGATGCGCCACTTCGAGTGCCATATTAGAAGCTCTGGCTTCCAGATATACGTATAACCGACACCTAAAAGCCCTTGGCGAGCCATCATGAAGCTTTGTGCCGGTCGTTCATACTGCTTTCCGTGTGATCCTATTGTCCCCGTCATCATCGGCAGTGTTGTTGCGATGACAAAGCAACTTAACCATTCAATCAACAACGTCTAGAAGCATTGCAGATTCGTCGCTCATCATGCCTGGAGCTGGTATCGCCTCATCTCAGTGATTTGAAGTGACGGTCGCAAAGGCTATTGACATTGTTACCCTGAGGGACAGTGATGTCAATCGTCTTGGTTGAAGTAGCGATCTCCGCTGCTACTGGCATTACCTGCGACATCTAGGGTGGCAGTCATAACGTAGGAATTCAGCTTCGAGATGAGGTTCTATTCCGTGATCACATTCCTGCCCACTTTTGCACTGATGGCGGTGATCAATCCCGTCACAAAAGCCTCCAGACTTTCGAAGAGCTTTGACGGCTATGACCCGCGGGTCGACGAATGACCTCAACACCGCCTAATGAGAGAAGATTACATCGAATTCTTGATGTTTTGTAAATATATCGGTTACTTAAACTGTCACGGGGCGTCTTTGAGACGACAGTACTGGAGAACGCAGCCTTGACAGGGGATGAAGGGTGGCGTGGTCCACTGTGGGAGAACCCTGGTATGACATGAAGTCCAAGAAGCTCCGGAGAGCATCTTGCGGATTTCGTGGTCTTCAGTCGATCTTCATAGCTGTCCATTACGTTGTCATTGAAAAATGGCGTTAAAGAAAGTGGATGAGAAAGTAGACGATGTATTATCACGCATTTAGAGGCTAATTAGATGACCAGTCACTACTTAGAGTGATGGAGGTCAGTGCAAGACGCGTCTATCCTAGGGAATACAACAACATTGTCTTTTCGAAAAGAGGAACTTCATCTGTACAGAGCAAAATTTCGCGAGTTAGCGAAGATAGATCTCAAGCCGGCTGGTAAAGTGCCATTGGTTTACACTATGTTTTAATTTCTGGTATGAGGGAGGGAAATGCAGCTGGGGAACTGCGATGGGCCTTTTGCTGGCGCCATAAACAATTGATGCGGCCACTCAAGAGAGTGTCAGCGAGGCGCTGAGTCTTTTTCTGTACTCTAGAAACATATGACATATAGTGCATGTATTGCAGTCTCAACAATCTTCAGCTTTTCTCTTGGCCTTCCGCTTCTTGCGCGTTCATAAAGGGAAGAACACCTTTCGCGGAGACGCAAGCTAAGCCAGTGTTCCAAACATGTTCCAAGTTTGGAGGTTTTCAAGGACTATGTGACGAAAATCTTGTAGAGTCTCTATCTCACACTTCACTGATGTGTCCGCCATCTACAAGTGACGATCATCAAAGTGCAAGCGTGCTTCACGGTGAAAGATGGCAGATGCTGGTCGTTTGATCCTTGAATTTCGACGAGGTTCCTGACACCGGTGTGTACATTATGGTGCCGACAACCGATAACCGTAGCGCGTGCCCCGTTTCAGGGGCTACCTTAGCACAACAACGTAATGCAAAGGTCAATCTGTGTGATTTACCGTGTGGAGGCAGTGTCCTCGGCAATGAAGCAGATATTGCTAAGTTAATGGATTATTCCTTCGAGACACGATATGAATCTCGGAATGGACGGGATCAGAGAGGGGTCCATTGCGAGGAATTACCGAGAAGGGTTTGCGGCTTATGATGTCCAAGTGTTCCATGAGCATTGCCGGGCATTGAAGATCGAGACCCCTCTTAGGGACTTGAACATCTAAAGCACAGCCGACGCATTCCCATCCCGAATCCGAAAATTGGTTGACGGTGGTTGAGAAGGTGATTTTCACGGTAGTGGGTTCGGCTGGAGGCGTCATTGCGCTTGTACCACGCGGCACACTAGCATTTGCAATGCGGCTCTGAGATAGCCTACGAGTGTGGCTCGATGGGACCCATCTTGATTCGTCTCATTACCGGTTCCATCACCACACTCCTTCTCTTTCTTCAAGACCGGACTATTGTTGGCATCAGAAGAAAAGTATCTCGCTGTTCCAAGGAGTTTGTATCGAATGCCGACACCTGAAAAGACGGCAGCAGAGGTACTTGATCTTAGAGGACTGTTTATTACTTGCCCTTGATTAGTTTCATCCTGGATGTGATCTATCGTCTTCCGAGTCGCAAGCTCCGTGTGCCAGCAACGATGAGTGGAATTCAGGTGGGTAGAAACAGGTGTTAAGTCTACTTATTTGCCGTGGATGGATTGTGTTCCAAGCATCGAGCCCAAGTAGCTCCGTGAGCAGTTTGTAGCTGTCAAGCCGTTACCAGTGGCGAGCTGGGCATAATTTGTGGGTTATTGTGACGTGGAAGTAAAGCAGTCATGGAAAACAGAAAGTATTGATGTAGGGGCGACATAGGACTGTAGGTCTTTAGCCTGGCCGAGGAATCTTGGACCCGAGCGTGTATAGGTACTTTCAGTGTGCTGGATAGAGCGTCACTGATGGTTCGCGTCGGTGACGTGACGCTGGAAAACCGCGTTCGCTCAGAGGCACCAGCGCGGTGGGGGGTCGTATCCTGGCAGGACATCATACCTTATGAGTAGTTCCGCCCCCAAGCTGTCTATCATTCGGCGGCCTCGGTTGACAAGCGAAATGCGAGAGAAGATGGAATCGTTGCCAAAATTAACGGTACATAGTGTAAGGCGCAAAGGCGCCGAGTCAGCAGCTAGCGAGTCGGTTGGTCCGAGAACAGACTTATAGAGGGGTTGACGCTGACTGATGACCAGCCGAAGCAGTCAATACGCTCGCTGTTTCCCGCGTCATTATCTTGGAGACATACTCAGCTGGCTAGATATCCCAAGTCTTGCGTCCAATGTCAGTGACAGACACCACCTAAAGGGGCCAAATGATTGGCTCGCGCGTCGAGCGTCCAAAGACGACTTCTCTGCTAGGTCATTGTGACAGGAATTCTTCTGCGAACTACTGAGGTCCAAGAAGGCCCAGAAGAGAGCTTTGAGCCTGAGTAACAGACGGCAGGTATTGACCAACCAACTACAGCAATCTATGGGCAGCGAGTCACCGCGGATGACACGCTTTCTTTAGAGGAAAGATTCAACAAGTCAGGAAATGATACAACAACCAGCACCGCCATAGCCGGTCTTATCATCTTGCGTTGCCTCAATCTTCCATTCGCTATTCGTAGCATTTGAAAACCCGGTGAAGACATATATGTTTCGTGGCTGAGTCTTCTCAACAAGTGCCCGGACATCCTTCGTATAGTGCTCGTCCTTCATTAGCTTCTGAAAGGCAAGTCTGGGATTCGGGTGGATGTGACGCTCTTTGCATTCCAAATCCACGCTCTTCTACCTGCTCCATTTGGCGCAGTCTCTAGAAGCGTAGTATCCTGAATGTTGGCGCCCTTTTTCGTGTATCCAACACTACTTTACTAAAGGAAGTTAACATCTTTAGCGCGGGAGGAATCGTGGGAACAATGGCGCTGATATTGTGAACCGAGATTCCGGATGAAGGAAATAGTCCGAAATCATCAATAGGTGGCTTTTACAGAGAAATAACGGGACCCGAACGAATTCCCACATTATGTTCTGGCTCCGGTAAAGGGCGTGGTAGTATAATAGATTTACAACGCACTGTGTCTCTGGCGACCATAAGTAACCGATTGATGGTCAATTTCGAGTTTTTCTATTTCCCCTATCTTCGCAGACTAGCAAAACCCAGCTCGTGATACCCTTCAGCTTTGTAATCTTCCCAAAAGAGGCCGCCTGATCAGTTCTTCGCCTCCGATGTTTGGTTTGTCAAGTTTCACTGTCAATATAATCAAAGTATTCGGATGCAGAAACAAGTAGTGGCCAACATGCCGAGCTGACATTATTATCCCTAGGTGTACTTTTGGCGCTTTAAAAGATTCGCATTGAGCCCAACATGTGCCTGGGGTTTCCATGTCTGAGTGATCTGATAGCGCGATGATGCACAATTTAGCCGGCCCCTTTGCGTTTCTTGACGAATATCCCGTTCGACAACAAGCTGCAGTGACGAGTCCAGCGCAGCACTGAAGACCCAGACATTATGACCCACATCGAACAAACACATTTCTGCATCAACGTCCGCAGCGTAGATGAGGCTGAGTGGAATTTGGACGTCTCAGAGAACTCTCAGCGAGCCATCATGCACGGAGTCCGGATCACAAAATCCCTCAGTCTTGCCCAAGGACAATTCGTCGCTGAGGTATCGAGCGATATATGCCAAAGTCGCCGTTCTCCACCACAAAGGTATTGGGTGTGGAAATATCGTCTGTAGAGAAGTACTAGAATCTCTGCCGCTAGAAACGACATTCTTCCCGCGATACGACACCCTACCACAGGTCGCCAAACCGGTGAAAGGCCTGTTACTTCAATGTTACCAAAGGCATATGCAGAGCAATGTGTAGAAAAAATAACCCACCAACTTATCTGGGATTGTTTCAAGGACCTATGCCTGTGAAACCGGGATATCCATGCAATCGTCCACAGTCTCATCGCTGTCTATAACAGCAGCTTTCCAAAGCACGGGAGTCGTATTGCCCCAAGTATTGCTTTCGTGACGGCCAAGATGAACATCTTGTTGATCATCGCGCAGAACTTGCGACATAAGGTTCATAAGCGTCAAGATACTACTGGCATGTAGTTAAAGGTGACTAGTAATTCGGCGGTAATGATTATTGGAAGTTTCTACGAAGCTTTGGTGGTTTACTGCCGTCCATTTGCCGTGCCTGCAGCCGTGGGCCGAGCTGGCCTTCGAGCGGGCCACTATTTGCGAGAGAACATCATACTATCACATGCAGCCAGAAGCCAGGGCTCGGCCATGTTGAGAAGACGACTGAGGAGCAGCTTCAGCAGCCACATCAGGGGCACAAAATCTCCCAGGTAGATGAATTTTAACACTTGTCTCTTGTTGCTGTCATCCCACGATCAAGCAAGATGAAAATGGTCGCAAACCAAGCGCGAAGATATGCAGGCCTTTACGAACAGACAGGCCGACTAAATGACATGAAGCCGGCTACTCCACGCTGTGGGAGAGAATGTGGCGGCAGTCATCCGTGGAGAGGCGACCGCGTTGGATCAGATGCTGCCGGATAATATGCTCGGCGACTGGTGCCAGAAGACCCTTAACTTCGAGCGCTCCAACAGACTTCACACCAGTCCAATGGAGCAACCGGCGGAGTGCTTTCCGCACTACTGTATATGCTCTGTGTAGGTATATTTTGTGTGCAAGTGCATGTAAGTCTGCACAGGTACATGCTCTGCACAAACACAGGTTCTCAGTGTAATCACCGTCGCAGTTAAACAGCAACAAGGTCCGGGCTTCGGCCTTGCTGCTGTCTCACAGGCGCCCTTTGAGACCTGAAACATGCTTGTGTCCGGACAGACCGGGGCCTGCCGAGTTCATCTTCCCGGCCACACGGCCGGAAGTTGTGGGGACTGGCCCGTGCTGTCCGCAAGGTGGGGCCCGGCCATTTCGGACTTGAGACGCCAGATGCTTTCCTCGCGGCGACTCACAGCGACAGGTACGTGTGGTGTGATCCAGCAGCAGAAGAAATCAGTTTTCTCTTTGAAATTTTCACCAGTAGCCGCAGCTCGGCTATATTCGCTGCGAACCTTAAGGAACTAGTAGGGGTTCTCGGCAACCCCCAAACGGCTTCGGGAAGCGCTTACGCACGTCATGCGCTATCGCGCCAATCGCTAAATTGCATTTCTCGTTGCCTTATGCTGCTCGTCGCACTTGAACCTCAGGATACAGAGAAAAGTCGGAATTCTGCCCGTTATCAGCTTCTGTTTGGACGTCCTTGTCTCGGAATGACTTAATAAGCCTCAGCATACTCGCTGGGACCGCACTCAACAATGCGATGCCACAGGCTTCCGCATCCAATCGCATCACACATAGAAATATGTTTCCAATACCATGAAATCTCGGTAGAAGCCTGCCAGGCATATTGACAACATGGGAGCCTTCCATCTCGCGTAGTATCGTCCCCCCGGACTGGCTGCGCCATCACTCACCGAGATCGAGGAGGGGAAAGGGGGTTTGATTTCAGGGCCGGCCATCTTCAAAATTACTGTGACCGACTGAGTTTCTGGGATCATCGCCGACGTGGCCACCAGTAAGATATGGTTCAACGCCGTCGAAAGTGACGCTGTGACGGACCGGTGACAATGCAAGCCAGAGCAGATGCCCGTTTTGGGTGGAGAGTTTGCACTTCGCGACCAAGTGGTCGGCCAGATATCTCGAGCGACGCCTTCTGAATTCCAGACTCCCCTTTCTACCACTACTTTTACCCTCCGCCCCCGATGGCGGCGAGCTGCTCGTCGTACGAGTTCCCAAATGCCTCCAAGGCTGCCACGCCTTTATCCAACGCCGCGATAATTCGTGCATGTACCCCGCCCCCAGAATAACCACGCCATGCGCCCCTCATCCTCGGGCCTGAATGTAGTGGAACTGTTCTCTTCTTTCATCTATACCGATATCGATGATAAAGGGAATCAACTTCCGAAGGCGCGTCAGCCGGTGTCAGCCCGGCAGAAACTGCAGGGTGTTCTTGTGAGGCCCGGCACGGGAGTCTTTCAAGGTGGCCTGCGATATTTCGAGCTCGGACAATAGATTCCTCGCCAACTTATGTTCACTTGTTGCTTCCGTCGACTGGCCGGTACGTGACCGTCAATCGAGTAAAGTTTCTATAGTCAGGATGTAAAGCCAGGAGCAAGAGCTGACAGGTCGTCGTTCCAAACTGCTGTCTTGAGCAAGGCAGCTTTGAGTGTGTTTCTCAAAGCTGTCGGGCAGCTGGCCCCAAACTCACGGCAAGCAGTCCCAAGCACTCATACGGAAGCTCTGCGGGCCCTGTGGGTTTTACGACAGGGCAGCAGGCTCATAAAGTTCGATTTCGGCCCCGAGGCCATTCACGCCATCCGGCGAGAACAACTCGCGCTTTCTAATCTTCCGTGACTGCGACAATTGCAACGACCGACTAGAACGGGACATGGAACCCCAGATATAAAATCAGATGCTGAACATTGGGATTTGGCTGGTTGCATGCTGGGCAAGGTCGCTGTTCAAGGCGCGGAAGACTTCCCTTCACATTCTGAAGCAAATGTCCTGCAACCTTGATTTCCGTAACGTGGTATCTTGGGCCTGAAAACGTCCTTTTTATTGTACGTGGAGCCAGACTCCTGTGAAAGATGCTGTCGACTTGGGAGATGCCAGCCGTGGAGATGGTGTCCCCTACGTCATTGGTGTCTATGAACTAGGATATCGCCGTCCAATCTAGCTACCTAGTTTGCTATTTCTTTCCGCTGCGGTCGATCTGCATCATTGTGTGATTACTGGGGCCTATGATGAAGACCGTGGGCACGACAATAACTATAACGAGAGCACATGGTATCTGGCGTCTCTACAATCGTGCAATCGAGACGCGCTTCTCCAATATGTACCTTTCTGGAATAGTGAGATCTCTCTTTCTTGAAATCTCGCTAGCAACAAGGCCAATATGAGCATTTTGCTATGATACGGTACGAGTTGACTGTCTCGGAGGTACTGGTAAGACTGGCCTTTGATATGGCCAGTTGTGGTGTAAAACGCTGAGTCCCCAGTCGCTTCGTCGTGCTTGAACGGTCGGGAGGGCAAATTGAAATGCTCTTCGCATGCGGCACTTGTGGGGTTTTTCTGATAATCCGTAACCTGCCCCCCTCAAAACCTTTTTCGTGGTTGTCACCATCTCTAAACCACACTACTGACTGAACCTGCAAGGGGATCGTCCCTCAAGGGCAGTTGGCGGGTTCCTCTTCGACAGCTACATCCATCTGACGCCTCCTTCGATCTGTGACATGCTTGATAAATGCGTTGCGCCCAATGGTTCGCAGATGTCGCAACCGGGCCTCGTGCTTTTGGGCACCGCTGACCACGGCATATTCACCAAGAAGTTGTAGCCTGCGGTGGACTTTGTATGTGTAAGGCGAAGTTCGAGGAGCGGAGCGCGACCGGGACAGTATTCCCATAGCATTGCCGGTGTAGTGTTACCATGGTGCAGCTGTCTCAGCCACACGTCCTCACGGCGCAAACACTAGAGGGATCCTGAGGTACTCTGGCTTTTACACTTTCGATCCAATTCCTGGAGAAAAAGCACAGTATCACCTAACTTGGTTTCGCCAAACTTAAAATACTGGGACGACATGCGTCGACTGCGTTGCTCGTGTTTGCAGCGTTCTCAAACCCTCGGCCTTACCTGGTCGAATGTTCAAAAAGCCATCGATACGGATGCCAGGCAGAAAATCGCACCTAGAAATGCAGAGCGGCTTATTGATACGCTCTTGTCCCCTCTTCTTTCCAATATGCTCACAGGAAACAGCATGTGCGCAGTTTTTGTATTTGCGTCGTTTCAGTTGGCCGATCTTGAAGCGGAAGCAAAGGCAATTAGTTATCCACTCGCCTCTTCCAGCTTCTGAATCCTCAATACGCTGCCAAGTAATCATCAAGCTCGCCTCAAAAACCTTTGAACAAGCCCCATAAGAGAGTGGCATTCTTGCTTTGCCAATGGGAGCTCGACAGTCTTCATGTATCTAACAGCCCGCCGATTAAGAATCAAAGAGACTGCAGTACTAGTGTAAGAGGTAGACTGCACTAGGAAAGAATGCTGGGTATGAAGACGATCAGGGGCCCCCTAATTACACACAAGTTGGCAGTCACTCGTTGATTCCAGCAGGGACGCACCAGCATCGAGCTAGAGGATTTGACCCGCGTGTGGCTCGGCGTGAAGTCGATGGCGCAGCTTAAGTTGAAGCAGCTGGCGCAACAGCTGGTTGGTGATGGATACGGGAACCTTTTGAGCATCAGCTTCACCGGCACAAGGACCAAGGTGACCTAGGCCGGTTTGGACACCTTCGTCAACGCTGACTTTTGAGTATGCTCAGACGTCATCAGTCTCCGTCGTTTAGCTAAATGAAATTCTTTCGAGGGTGCAGTAGATCGATTGAGGCGTTGGCGCTCCGCAGAGGGAGTCCAGATGGTTCTCGTCAACACATCTCGGACTGAGGTGACGTTGTCTCCAGCGAGATTGTTGATGGCAACGAAATAACCTATATTATCAGTTCATCTTCCATGTCTGTAGTGATGAGCAATTCTTCTGTCGCAAGCACGAAGTCATATCTGTATCCAATCAACCAGTGTCGCGCAAAGCTCCCCCTCACAACAGCAGCCTGGAATCAACCAGGGAAGGTGAAAGGCATGCACGCATCCGCACATTTTCGTCCTGTTTGCTATGCCTACATCTCACGCCCCTTGTGTTCTGCGTTGCGTGCTTGTAACGCTGTGGGAAGACGGACCGAGCGCTACATCTCTCCACTTGAAGTCAATGGACGCTGTAGGCCGCTAATGTTTCTGCCGTCACAGCTGTTCTCACCAACATCACAAGCGCTCTCTTTATGTATTTCGCGACAAAGTGTTGACATTCTGACGGCATCCAGATCTGTAATTCCCATGCCCATTATCTAATGAAATAAATGCCGATGCTGCCGCCGATGCTGCCGCCGATGCTTCTGACGTTGCTTCTGACGATGCTTCTGACGATGCTGGCCCTTCAACGCGACACAGCCGTATCAACTCTTGACATCCACACCGCTTCGAAGCGTCACGAAGGCCATACCACTTATGGCGAGCAATACGGGTGATGGCACCGGCAGAGTGTGATTCCTCCCCCTCATCTTCCTCTTCGAATGGCCCGCCACGGCTAACACTCTTCTCCTCTACTTATCCCAAGATGTCGCCAAGGCGATCAAGGAAAGCCGCCAGCCGTTCATGATAGCTCCTTTGCCACGGTTCCTCATCTTAACAATTCAATGTATCAGCTTCATCGGCTTTCATCGCGTACCTGGGCGGTTTGTTTTTGGACCGGGGACGAACCCTTGACCTCTGTCTCCCGCTCGAAGCCACCGTCACCACCACACGTGGTCCGCTCCCGTCTGGCTGTCAGCCTTTGTACATCGTCGCATGCATTTTGCTGCCAGCACTTGAGTCCTATGTCTTCTCGAGGTTTCGACCCGGTCGCATCCTGGCGACCGCATTGCAACCTTCGTCTGGTTTTATCAGCCATGCCCGCCCATTACCCTGTGTGGCTGTCGGTGGCACCATCAATATTCATCGTTTCGTCATGTTTCTCCTCGTTGGCTCTAACCTGTCGACGTCATCTGCAACGAGACCGCTGTCGCGTTCCTGGTCATGGAGGCCCTGCTACAAGTGAAGACACTTCGACATTGGTACCTCACTCCATCTCCACCGCTGGCCTCGCCTTGTACCACCCACTCTGACATTATCGGATCTCTCGCAATGGTGCCAGATTCTGGTGGCGTCTAAAGCACTTGTAGCATTGTAGACGCCATCCTCAACAATGTCTCCAGGGCTCTCGACGGCGATGACAATCTCTTCCCCGGCGCGGGTGCCAGCCGCCGAGCGTTTCGCACACGCAGCGATACTGAGACACCTCTGTATTGTAAGGGTTTATTTTGGAATTCGCAGAGGCGACCTGCCATCATGTCCAGTCGTCTTTGAATTGAAGTATCAGGCTGAATGGATGGCGCTGCATAATTTCAGTTACACAGAGTAGATATCCTGCTTCCTGCCTAACCCCTCTTCCCAGCTTGAACATCTCGGCTGCTTGTGATTGGATTCGACTGGGTCGGCGTGTCTTTGCGTCGCCAAAGTTTACTATTCGCCAGACGTGCCTGTGGACTCTTTTATCCAACTTCACATCCCAGGTTGTGGACCTCTCTCTCTCGTCATACAATGTCATCCACCCCTCGCCGATCTACGCCTTTCCTCCAGCTCCATTCGATTTTGTGTTCTCCTCGCTAGTAGTAGGTGCATGGCATATGCGAGGCTTGGAGTTTACAATTCTGTGGATGGGGATGGGAGGGAAGATTTCAGTTGTGTGCATATTTAATCCCCACAGTTTTACTACTTGCGTGCTGGGGCGGCTCGATTCCCTGTAGTCCAGTGTCAGTCTGTCGGTTGGCAGGATTGATCGTGCTCGGGTCGTCACAAATGAGCAAGGCTTCTGAGGCTGAGAGCGTGGATTTAGTAGCAGTTTCCAGGGCACAGAAATGACCACTTATTCTAGAGGCCACTGACCAGCCTGCTATGCGGCGCCGCTGCCACACACCGGCAGCACATACCGTCGCGTCACCATGAGCGCAACGGCCCTCAGGCCCTTCCAGGTCTCTGCTTTGGTTTTGCAAGGTTGAAGGCAACCATCTACGAGTTTGCTTGACGTGCCCCACCCCCAGGTTACTCCCCAAACTCTTCCAGCAGACTCGACTGAGAGGACTGTTCTTCTGGGGTTCCTCCTTGCTCTCGGTGAAGCGAGATACCAGAGATCTCGTCCAGTCCCCATACCACCGGAAGATCCTTGGTCACCCGACAACGGGACTCGAAATACTAGGCGACAATCAAACCGGACTACAAGGCAAGACAAAAGTCTACTCAATTTCATCTTCTAAGGATGCTAGGATGTTTTACCGTTTGTCTTTCTCACCCACGGTGGATTACTGACGCCTGCTTCCAAGACTTAGCAGGGGGGCTGGGTCCGACCCAGAGAGAAACATGAATGCACGCGCTTCTTCGTTCTTATGTAACTATTGAAGATTTGGGGGCAAGACACGCCAGTTGACACCACAAACATGTATGACGGTATCGCGTGAGAAATAGGCCGAGGCATGAAAGACGATGCGGAAGATTGTGCACCAGAACTTTCAGGGGCCGTCCAATATGGTCAAATCCTCGACACTACGACTGTCACAATTCGGTCTGCTTCGAAAAGGGAAGATGAAGAGACGCTTCGATGTCCCATCGATCTTGTAGTAAATCATCCCATCCCATGGCCTTTCAGACGCAGTGTGGCTGCTCGGGCGCAGTGTGGCTTGTTCGGACGCAGCTGCCATCAGGGTCCTTACCTGGGCCCCGCTCTGCTTACGTTATTCGGACGCAGTCAAAATGGCTGCGTCCGAAGCTTGGACCTACTAAATGAGGTAAGCTCATGATTCTGGCTCTTGACGGTGGCATGCCGGCCCCATAACATCGACGCCGTCAAGGGAGCGGCGTTCCTAAATGTAATATTTGATTGAAAGATGTCGCGTCTTGTGCGAGGGCTCAGCCTCTCATTTAACTCCCAACGTCTATATGATGCAAGTCTACAAAATTCAAGTCGTCAATTATAATTATAGTGCTTGGTTTCAGCCGGCCAGCGCCTTTCACAGGCGTTCCACCTCTGTGTCAGATGCCTCCTCCACGGCCCGGTGACAAAACCCGGATGCACCAAAAATGCGACAACCAAAACACCGCAACCGTGCCCGTTGTCCTGATGGGGCATGAAATGCTAGCAAAAGAGCCTGCAAGGAACTTGGAATCGGGTAAATGATTGCGGCAGAACTTGGCAAGTCGTCCCTCGGCGTCCTTGGTTTGTGTGGGTGCATGTAGCGAGTCACAATAGTTGGCCCGCTGTCGCGGTCTGGTACCGCCGCCAATGGCCATGTCGTTTCCATAATTATCTTCAATGTTGTCATTGGTGTCAGCGGCAAAACTTGGTGATTTAGCAAGGCTGTCGACAGCCTAGACGTCCATGGCCCAGGCGCGGGGCTACTTGGCGATATTCTCGTCGACCGGGGCTGTCAAGACGGTCCTTGCATAGGCGCCGGCCCTTGCGGCCGACTTCCCTCAGGCAGTGGGGTCCAAGTTAGTCATTGCCTGCTTGAGTTGATCGACGGGCTTATTGTTAGTGGTCTTGCCGCGGACAATGCGTGTGGCCTCAGTGGCGTCGAAAGCTTAGGCGATGGCGGCGATAATGACACTGGGTCTTCGGTCGTGGATGAGCTTCAGAGCGCCGCATTCGTCTACAGCACGACTGGCAGCAATTTTAACGGCGAAAAGGAAGAAGAAAGTGCTCTTGGAGATGGCGTAGCGGTTGAAGTTGGCTTGCATGCGGTGGCTGACTTCACTGGAGATTCACTCGGAGAGACTGGCGAGGTCTTCAGACAGGGCTTCGTCGAGGATGAAAGCGATCAGGGCGTGGTTGATTCAGTGCGCCGCGAAGAAGGTAGAGCTGCTATCTAGCACTTGAGACGTAAAGGGAAAATTTTGCGCTGTGTTCTCAGCCAGTGGAAAATCTGAAGCGATCTACCAGTTAGATCCAATCAGACTCCTTCGCAGTGTGAAACTCGACACAATTCCTGTTTAAAAAATTGCAGGACTTATCACAGGCAGATCGCGCGAGACTTCCCAAGCAGGTGGTTGCTATGGTCTTCAATCACCCTGTTGGAGCATAGGATACATGTATTTTGAGTAGGCCCAGAGTCGCATGTCTTGGCCAGCTTGGATCTTGGGATGTACTAGAATGGTTAGGTAGCTGGAGACTCGTAGGCCGCCGCAGGATTCTTACGACAGGCTCAATAGATACTTAATTCTCCAAGATCATCAATTCGGAACTTGCAGCTATCTCAGTCAATATCTTGCCTCATACAAGAACGTAACCAGCCCAGCCATAGCTGGTTACTCGCAGCGCCATACTCTCAAAAAAAGTTCACCATCCCTAGGCCGTCATTTTGAAACTCCTGTATCATGATATCCCAGTCTACAAATTGCGCCCATTCGTTCCAAGCTGTCTCATGATCGTTCAAACTACGCAAAGTCCCATCACGATCCTTGATACCCGCCAATTCTTGAAGTGTTGAGAAAGACATCTGTTGAGGAGTTCCATCATTGTTCGCGAGATCCCCGGTCGTATTCTCTTTCCGACCCAGCGCCTTCGAGTAGAGGGCAAGTAGGACGTTCCAATTTGACGTGGGTAGGAGACCGTCCTCTATCTGACGACGTCTCACCTGCTGCATCATCTCCTCAACCACGATCCACGCCCTGTCGACGTGTGGTCCGTCAAGCCGTGCGCATAGATGACTGAGAACATAGAGCGTGAGGTGGTACTGGGGGTAGGCGAGCGTCAACCAGCGAAACGGTCGCAGAAGCTCGTCCTTGCCAAACGACATGCCCATCTCGAGGATCTCGACAGCTTCAAGAAGGTCCTGGTTGGTGGTAAAAGACTCGCTCAGCCACGGGTTTGGATGCTGAAGGGCAGCCCATTGCTGACGCGAAATGAAGTCGATCTTCCGGATGACGAAACTCGAAGTATGCATGGTAAGACGCTGTGCCGGGACAACGGGGCTGCATGCCTGGAGGAGTTGTCCCACGCGGCACCGCATGTCGTTGATGATCTGTAGCCTCAGCTCCTCTTTCGGCACTTCCAGTGACGTCGAAGGTGCTATTTGCGTCAGCCGATGCCATGTGCGGGAGAATTCAATGCCAATCAGCTGGATAATCATTGGAGTCCACACTTCGCGCGCGGGTGGCAGTTCTTCCATATCCCTGTAGATATCGCCGTCGTCGAGATTGCGAGGCGGCTCGGCCTCGGCGACGAGGTTAAGGCTAGATGTGCTCTGCAGGCCGTAGTCCTCGGCTGTTTTGCCGTCCCGGACGATGAAGTACCACCAGAGCCTACGTCGTATCTCAGTTTCAAAAGGCGACAGACCGAGATTCTGGCCATCCCGATGGAGACCGATAGACTGGGCAGCTCGTATAGCGAGGCCATACAGGGTCCAGACGCATCTTCCATGATTATAAAGTCGCAGGCCCACCTAAGATAACTCATTAGCTGAATTCAGGGGTAATGAGACCGATAATGCAGCAGAAGACCGGGGAATGAGGCGCATGATACCCACAAGATATATCCCAAGCGCTTTGAGTAACACAATGGTCGGGCGCTCGAGGAAGTTGGCATGCGAAAGGGCTTGCTCTAATCCCTTCTTGAATTGATGAAGACTGAGTGTTCTTTCCTTTCGACCGCGGCGGTCAGCACCATCGGGGACAGCTACCGAGACGAAGTAAATGGCGAAACATAGCGCCAGATGTTCAGCTTTTGCGCGATGGTGCTCGGCTATCGTACTGTATACAGTCGCCTCATCGGTCGGAACGTGGAGAATCTTCACATAAGGCTCGATATTGTTGACGTAATTCGTCCAGAGACGGATAGCTGCTGACTTTTCAGGATGCAATGAAGACATCAAGTGGAAGGGGAAAGGCTCAGAGATGATCCCTATGGGCACGAATGGTGATGGAGCCGCGACGGTAGCGGTCTCTGCTTCGGAGATTGACAAATACGAGCGGACATCGTGTTCCTGCGGCGGTGTCAGAACCAAGCCTGATGCCTGTGCCTCAGCGAAGACGTGCGGGGCGCGTACCAGTTTGATAATCTTGGAAAGGATCGCTTCATCAAAATAGCGGCTTGAAGAATCATGTCGGACTAAGACGTCCTCGCCGAAGCCGCCCTGGGATGTAACCGGGCTATTGGGCTGTACGCGACCCCCGGCAGCCGTGACGAGGGTGGTTTCGAGCCCGGAGATGCGGCGCACAATGTCGGCCACGGTCGTCGCCTTGGGCCGCCGGGGTGGCTTCACCGAGGACGGGTAAACACAGGGAGCTCCGCGACGATTGCATGCAGCGCATGGTTGTTTTCTGTTGCATCGTATCTTGCGCTGGTGACAGACATTGCACGATCGGTCGCGGATCCCCGGCGCGTCGGCTTCGGACCCCGAGGCAGAGCCTGCTATGACTACAGCGGTCATTTCTTTTGCTTCCATCCTCTTCCGACGTGGGATTTGTGCGAGATGCGATTGATTGATGACTAGTTCCTGGTTTGGTCGCATGAGTGGTAGTTCCAGCTTTGAGCAGAACTCTCGGGCTTTCTTGCGGGCGACCCCGGTCCTCGGCGCCGCGTGCGGCGCCGAGACCCACCTGAACTAGGTGCCCGCGTCCGTGCCGCTGAGTTAGCCGGGGTACCCCACTCGGCTTTTTCCCTCAGATTGCGATGTCGGAAAAACGTTCCGACAGCTGCTACTTGCAGCCGAACAGTTCTCAGTCAATCTGACGATCCGAGGTAGATGCCCGAAATTGTCCAGGCAAGATGAAGAAGGGCATATATGTACAGCCACGTTTCCGTTCAGACCTGCTGAATCTCACCATCCTCATACGCAGCATACATCCAAGTATTCCTTGACAGTCTTCCAAAACTCGTTGCGAATATGATTACAGGCCAGAAACCTCATGTGCTCATCATTGGAGCCGGGATTGGCGGCTTGACGCTGGCGCAGCTATTGCGAAAGCGCAAAATTAGCTTTGAAATTTTCGAAAAGGATCCGGAGGCGAGGACGTCTGGCTGGTGTATCTCGCTACATTCGTGAGTAGCACATCACACTCACACACTTTCCGAGGATTCGAAAGCGTTCAACGTAATTCTAACCAAGTTCCAATAGGATGTTGGAAGAGTTGCGGACCTCGGTCTCAGACGACATGGCGCCATTGGAAACGACTAGTCACCTTGTTCCGTTCGACTTGCCAGCCCAGTCGGTGATATATCCGAGCAACGACCCCGATGTTCGCTTTGGGGCAACATCCAAGGGCCCCAATGACTTTCTAAGATGCAACCGCGAACGACTCCGGCAGTGGCTCAGCACCAATGTCACAGTGAACTTCAACAAGAGACTTTCGTCGATTGAAGAAACGTCCGATGGCGTCGCTGTACAGTTCCATGACGGTAGCTCTGCCACCGGTGACATCGTGGTTGGTGCGGATGGCGTGCATAGCGCTGGTATGAATTCCCGAATCCGCCATCAGAGCATCTGGAATGTTTCTGACGCACCAATAGTGAGAAAGTACCTGTGCAGCGGGGAACTTCCGAAGCATCTTCCACTTGGAGTGATCGGGGGCGAGCTCACCCTGGGCGGTCGGGACATGGAGATACAACTGGAGCAGGGCCACTCGACCCATACCGTCTTTCTCCCGGAGGAGTCAGAAGACGCTACGCCCAAGTTCATCACACTCTTCACTGCCATGGAGAAGGTCCACCCGTCTGGTGACGCGGGAGACTTCTACTGGGCTCTGACGTGGAGAGATGAGAACGCCGAGTCTGACTCCTTTTGGACCAAGTCCGCGTCCCAGGAGGACTTGCAAGAATTCGCCAAAAAGCTCACCCGCAACATGCGGCCGGAGTTCCGCGACGTCATCGAGCGAACAGCTGTCGATAGAATGCTGGGCAACCCCTTTCCACTCCGAACCTTCACGTGCCCCGAGCTGCGCGAAGGCCGAGTGACCTTGCTCGGCGATGCGGCGCACTGTATGCCCCCATGTAAGTGCCCAGCTGGCTAAGTATTTCGCCTAGACTAATCTGTTCTTTGAAGTTGGGGGTCAAGGGGGAGTTCAGGCCATTATCGATGCGCTCCTCCTTGCGAAACGCATCAGAGAGATTGGCGATCAAGTCAGGAACGAGGACCCTGTTAAGAAGGGCTTGTCTCAGTATCAGGACGAGATGATTGCTCGTGGAAACGATGCCGTCTTGAAGAGCTTGGCTGTGTACGACCCGAACGCCAAAAGGTTTGCGTTTGACCGAAAGCCTGAATCAGTGCCTAAAGAGCAAATTTCGTTGCAGCATCTCGCGAGAGTCTGAAGGCCCTGGAAGGCTGTGAGTGGTAACGAAACGTCCGAGATGTGGAAAAAGAAATTTGAGTTGCTTACATCCATATTCGATGTGCACGAAGGAGGGACATAAATTGGAATTGGGCGTGTTTCGTCAATCAGACGAGAGATAAGGAATACAGGGGGACGGGCAGATTTCTGAGAAGTAGTCCTTTGGACTGCATGTTCTCGTCTAACAGCAAGAGATAGTAGCCAATAGCTGATATTTTTGGAATATTTGACTGCTTCGGCATCAGACGGATGACTCTGAGTATAGAAAACCAGGTTTGAAGAAGCCATCAAGTGCTCGATTCTTCAAGCGACTTCAACCCAGGGAGCGTTGTATATGAGGGTGCCTCTGCGCAAGCCAGAGCCGACTCGTTCCGAACACATGAATTTGCTGATGGCGTCGCTTCTTAACCGAGTCGTATTCTGTTTTTCTCAAACCAAGCCAATAATGCCTGTACACTGCGGCTGATGGCCAGTCCTGCGCCGCCGAGCAAGACGAGCCTCAATCAAATCGATCTCGGTCGAGTGTCGGAGCATTGTGGGGATGGCGCTCAGTGTGGTGCCAGCTGAGGCGGGCCGTGCGTCAGTGGCACTGCAAGCACGTGAGAGCGCGTGTCAAGCGTGACGCGATGACATAATCAGCCGATTTCTTCATTACGCGTAATTTTCCATGCTGCAACTCCACCTCCACTCATCGTCTCTTGTTGTCCTTTCTACCTCGTTAGCCCAGCCACATTCACTTGTGCGGGCTTGAAAGCCACAGAAAAACTCCATTGGTGCTACTTATAACAGCGCCCACTTTCATCCTCTCTTTTTCCATTGCATCAATGGAGGCAGGTTCAGCACCAGGCCCGCCATCTGGATGAGGTAGCACGGACCACAACATTGTGACACCAAAAGGTTTCTTAGTCATCCACTGAATCTCACAGCTGCCAGGGAACGAGATTCCCTCTCTGGTTCGCCCGCGTCGCACGTCGCGTCGCATCGTGTCGCATGTCGACCCCCGCGATAACGATGCCTACCTCTGACGAACAGCGACGTGTAAGTACAGAGATGTATCTCTGTCTCATGACTTGTGGCTTCCCACAAATAAATTTGGTGTCAAGTCCCTGGGGTCATTTCCGCCCAGTGCAGGCCATCCCTGGTGGGGCGCCCCCCCACCCCCAAAGGCCCATACTCTCTCCCGTCTAACATCGCACCACGATGCATTGGCAGCATTGCGCAGAGAGGACCCTGCGACCGAGCCTCATTCGCGCCCTGGCAATGGCGGAGTCGCTGTGCACTGCAGCTATATCGAACCAATTTCATCATCCCAACCGAATAAGTAGCTGTTAAATTCGCACGGGAGGTGAGACATTGTGCGGTCTCCTTCACTCCATTATCCATTCGCTCCGTCCGGCATATTTCGCTCCGTCCGGTATATTTTTGAGCACAGCAGAAGTCGGGACTTCAGCAAGCAGCGCTCACTGATTTATCGCTAAGTCGCGACGCAGCGTGGGGTCAAAGATGCGAGCCTTGAGAGGCAGATGTTGTTTCAGCTGTTGTTGGTTGCGGTCTTGGGCGCTTGCTACTGAACATAGAGGCCACTTCATGAGTACCTCATTCATCTACTCCAACATCCGCCAGAAATTCGGCAGCAGTGCAGTCCACGATACCCTGATGCTTATCTCGCATTTAACCCCGCTTTTCCTTCGATCTTAGCATCATCTCTTTTACATTTACAAGTCAGCTCTTTTACAAGTCAGCTCTCCAAATGACATCAGACCACTCTGGTCCTGGCGCCGTGGGAGTCATGCTTGTCAATCGCCCCAACCAACCCATCCGATTAAGAAGATCAAGCCATCATCCTCGAGGCACGGGCATCTGTTGATGAAGAACAACGCCAGGATGAGATGTGCAAGGCGCTGTGATTTACTTCGGCGCTTGGATCATCGAGCTCGAAAAGTGAAGCAGAACTACACTGGCTACGGTGGACAAGACTGCACTCCTGCGTCCATCTCGTCGCCACAGGTTTACAGCCTGACTTATGGCATGCAGCTCGCGCATCATGTACGCGACCGTGCCGAAAGCGACAAAGTAGATCAGGTACGTAACGATCTGCAGCGCGCCGTGCACCCGCAGCAAGCCGTAGATGCTCGCAACAAGGATCAGCATGCTGCCTTCGAGGGCCCGGGCGACGCAGACTAGGCCGACAAGGTCACAGAGCTGTCGAATGTTTCACCGCGATGATGACTTCAAGGTCTTGAACTCTTCCTTGGAGAGTTTAGAGGACGAACCAGAAATTTAGCGAAACTATTGCTCAGTAATTTGAGGATCTTTTGATTGCCTGGAGCGTGGGAGTACCAGAAGTTGGAGTCCCTGAAGACGGACTTGCCGGCATCAACAACGCTCTTGGTCGTATGTGACGGAAAATGTGGCGACCGATGATCTGGTACATTGCTTTCATAGTCTCGGGGCGAAGACGGACACCAATATCCTCGCCCCACGTCTTCATCTTCTCCCACTTGATGCAAGCATTGCAGGCGTAGGTCCAGCGCATCGCCATCTCCAGTCAAGCCTATGGCATCGCTGTCGACACCGTCAGTTCCGGTCATCGCTTTAGTTATAAATCTCCATGACGACTTCGTCCCAAATCTGGGACCGTCCTGCTCGCGAGGTCTCACAAGTCTGGCTCTAGATTTATTGCGACTTCGAGAGTGGCCTTCTAGCCAGCCGTGACAAAAGCTTCTGTGGAATTGATGGGATGCTGAATGGGCGAGGAATCGTTGTCGTTGTGAACCATCTAACTGAGAAGACGGATTCAGGAAAGCGTCGTGGGCCGATGTAGGATTCCGTCTCGATTGCTTGAGGGAATAAAGGGATTAATGGGACGTGCGATCGAAAGGATGGACATATTCGTGTCTCTCAAGAGTGAAATCTACGTCATGAGACTCCAGGCACAGACCCCAGGCACACATCGTGACAACTCGTTCAAACAGCCGAGGCCAGCAATGGAGGAGACACAACCCCATCCACGGCTGTCGCATATGGAGCGAGCCCCCGATGCGGTCTGGTGCAAGATAACCTTCCCCTAAGAATGCATGTAATTTCAGAGTCAAGCACATCCCCACATCAACAACAGGTTGTGGGTGCCTATGGAGATATCTTTGTCTGAAATGCTCAGAGCATTGGGACATTCTGCCTCAGGAAATCTCAGGCTCCTGCTCTAGTCTCCATCCGTGAGCCTCCCCAAGAGCACCAAGTATCAGATCCATGCTCCTTTGGTGACAGCAAGCTCTGAGATGCCAT
>JAKMWT010000326.1:0-63551 GCA_025327155.1 Colletotrichum sp. SAR 10_75 | reverse complement strand
TTTGTGGTCTTTTTTTTTTTTTTTTTTTTGTTTTTTTTTTTTTTTTTTTTTTTTTTTTTTTTTTTTTTTTTTTTTTGCTCCCCTCGACTGCTTCGTCTTAGCTCTCTCATTCGATAGCCCGCTGGGCCACGCCAACGCTAAAAGAGACACAGTCTTTCCTTCTCGACCAGGGTCTAATCATCTCCGAGCCAATCCCTGACATTTCAGCGTTGGCTTCGCTGGGTCACGACCGGGGCCAGGGCTGGGGCCCGCGTTCGCGGGTGACAGCCATGGCCGTACCACGGCTGATGTCTCAACATCTGTACCTAACAAGTGGTGCTTGCTCATGTCTCCAGATGGCCTAAAGAGATCGTCGGGTCGGACTGTAATGGCTACCGCCTCCTGAGATTGACGGCCTGTCCATAGCCCATCAGGCGATGCCAGACCTGTAAGAACCGAAATGAAATATGGTCAACCGCTTGCCATATTCAATTTGCCTCTGTCGAAGCCTTGCTGACAGATTGTCTCTTCAAAACATGGCCCTTTCCGTTGTCGTGCATCGCTCAAGATGCCTTAGCACTCGAAGTGGACGACGTTGCTGTCGTGCCCCGTTGTATCGTCCCGAGGATAGGTGCTCCTGTCAAGTCCTTGCATCCATGCAAGGCGCCCAACGAGTCGGCATGGGATCTTTGGATGGTCCGCGCGTGAACAGTAGATCATCGGGCGGAACTGAGTTGATTGGGCCCTTTAAACGGTACTGGGGCCTGGAGATGAAGTCGACAAGTCGCTGAGACCTTCAGATTCCTGATTGTTGGCGAGGGTATCAATCCCTGTCATGTTTCATTTTCATCTCTTGCAGACCGCAGGACGGACTGCCTACTAGCTTTATTCGCTAGACTCCGTCTGTTAAGATCCTGGAGCTTTTTTTGAGCCTGGCTAGCCGGCCCATGACAGCATGCGCGCGCATTGAAGTGTTCTTGTCGGTAGGCCCCGGTTTCACCGATGCCCTGACGTTGCCCAGCCCAGCAATGTTCCTCAGGGAATCCCAGGCATGGTAAGCAACCATCCATCGTACCCCTAAATCACAAACGGCCGAGCGCGACTTTATTTAGCTCGAGGAAGCTGAGCATGTTGGCGGTTTGAAAGTACCTCAGCGAGACCTTGCCCGCTGGCGTTGAAGACGTCAGCGATGTGATATGCTGCTTGTTCCGCAAGTGACATGCTGCTGATATTCGTACTGCTTCCGAATGTTTGAGCTAGGTTCATTGCCGGATCTGATAGACACTCGCCATGCTCATGTTTGGAGTATGCCATTGGACGGCAGTAGGACCAGACAGTCGCGATCCAGCCGGGCATCACAAGTCTCGGTTGCTGAAAAATCCCGCGGGCGAGATATTCGCAAAGTGAGCGCAGAATGTGAACAGTGGATAATATGTAGAGTGCATGTCTCGGGTGAAATCCGCTAGTCGAGCATGCCGTCCGCTATGTGACCACCAGTATGATGTGTCAGTGCTGGACATGCAGCTTCCTACTGAGTATGGAGCGTCGGTGTTTGTCCCCTGTGCACGGAGACCGCACTTCGAAGAGGAAACTTGTGAGCTGATCAGTCCCTCGAAAACAACAATTACTTTCTTTTTGGCTTGGATCTTACAATTCATCCACGCCCTCCCTCCATGGATTGCGAGCGTAAGTACGGTCGGACATGCTCCCGTTGACAGGGGACAGGATCAACGGGGTTCGCTTCCCTGGCAAAGGGTCCCTTACCCATGGCCGACACGTCGTTTGCATTGAACAAGGGACGAATCATGGCCGATTGGCACCGAGCCGCCCGAAAACGCGATTGATTCTGTTTGGGCCCGATGCGTGGCCATCGTGGGAAAGGGACTGATGGTTTTCAACAACAGCCACGCGTCTATGTGGCGTGGCTGGAGCTGGCTGGAACTGCTTTTCTCTCAGGTTCGCTATCGGGGCGTACATCGCATGCAATGTAGCCAGATACTTTGTTCAGTCTGACAGCCATCTGCGAAGCCCAGCGCAGTTATTTCTCAGACTAGCCGCCTGGATCAAGCATTCGCCGGAAATCGAGGAGAGTGATCTACCGTGGTTCGCCGGTTTTGGCATCTTGGGGCTTCATTGTGGCAAGCGCATCCTGTTGGAGCGTCGGCCAGCACCGTCAATGCTAGCACACCAGATCCTCAGGCGCCCTGACAACCCATGAGCCATCCAAAGGGGTGACCGAACAGGATTAGATGCCACGCAAGGCAACATGCTCAGTACCTAGCTGCCGGTTGGTGTCTTAGAAAATAGGAGCATCAGTGCCATTCGTTATTTACCCACGGGTAATAGCCGTAGGTTCCGACCAGGGGTGACAGACAGCCCACGCCTTCCGGAGGTTGGGTTTCATTGAGGCTTGGGGACAATTAATGAGTCGAGGTCTTGGCTGAGGTGCGAAGTAGCTTCGTCTTCAGAGAAGGCCGACGCGCAGGGCTGCAACCGTCAAGCTCTCCGGGGTCCTAGATAGCGGGCGGAGACCACCTTCCAGCCCCAACTTCCAGGCTTCAGTGCACCCTAAATTACTTGGTGCTGCAAAGCACCAGAGGTTAGTGGCAGGATGGTGAGGCATCAGTGGTCACCCGCCTCCGCCCGCATTGTTCGGTGGTGCAAGGTTGTGAGCAGCACGCGGTTGAGTCAAGCCCTTGCGTACTGGCTGGTCCCGGGGTGACTGGATCAGCAAGCCAATAAGCCGTACATCATATTTTGGAGCTTTTTGATGACGGGTATCTGACTGGGAGGGTACTACTGCCCAACCGGTTCAAGCGGCAACGTGCCGTGAAGAGAAATGATTGCTACAAGATGTTGTAGCGGGCTTGAAAGCACAGGAGGCTTGGTCTTGCTGTGTAGCGGTCAAATCAACAGGACACATCAGCATCGTTTTTTAGTCGGCGTGAGACCTGTAGTATCCTGTCGTTTCCTGCCCAAGAGATGCTGATGGTGGCAAGCTGCCCGAGCACTAGTTCATCGGTGGAAGCATAGCACGTCCAAAATTTGTACCGACTGTTTTGTTCGGTCATCGGTAGAAAAAGGATGAGGGTTAACCCCGATCCCAAGAAGGTTTTATGTGGGCGTCTCCGACTATAGAGGTGAAGCTCGGGGTATCGTGGAGCGCTTGGCAACTCGCAGAAGGAAGCGTCAGGCCGGGCCTTTGGAATACCGGAAATGCCAGCAGAATGGGTGGAGTTTACGGTGCGGATGGGTTTGAGCCGACTTGAACGAGACGCCCACCGATCACCAGATGTTGTCAGAGCTGGATGCATGGCGCGACTTAATGTTGGACCATTGTGGGCGGTGACTGACCGAGGTCAAGTTCTCATCGGAAGGATCTGTAAGTGATGACGACGAAGGTCGGAGCATGCGAGTATGGCCAAGGGTCGATCCCGCAAAGTTGAGATGGAAAGACCGGAGAGGCGAGCGAGATGGGCTGCGACGTTGCACAGAATACTGCGCAAATAATCCGGAGAAAGACGGGTTGAAACCAACTTTGGCCGAGAGTCGTGTACGCAGTATCGATAGCCAGTGGAATGGACCGAATTTGTCCAACTACACGAACGGCGTCGGCTGGGTACACGGATGTAGTCGTGTGTTTGATGGTAAATGATGTGGTGCGTGGTTCTCTCAGTTCAGTTGCATTGGGACGACGAAAACGCGAGGGGTGCGAAGAGACGAGGCAGCCAACAGCACAAGGCCGGAGATGGAGGATGCAGATGGCGGCAAACCTTGGGGCACAGATGTCAGCGTCTCCCGCTGCTGCATGAGACAGTTGTACGAAATCTGTCGGATGGAAGAAGGACGAGTCGTCGCACCTGAACCTTGGAAGGGACGGGGATGCGTGACGCACCAGATTTGGTTCAAGGAAACTTGGCTTGGGCATTGGGATGAAACGGGGAAGAAGGAGACATCCAATGTCACGTGCGTCTCTTTCAGGTTGTTGGCACGGGAGCACAGAATCGTACCGCTGTGCCTACCTGCGTAGCCAATGAGGCGAACTCGAGTGACGGGGCCGGCGATTTGTAGCATCTGCAAAAGTTTGCGGGCAGGTGGATGCAAATGCAAATGCAGGCGCAACTGCGGCGTGGAGGTGCAGGTCTAAGTGCAGGTGCATGTAGGTGCAGGTGCAGGTGCGGACGCAGCCTACCTGCGCGCGAGCTTCCATAGCTACTGAGGTACTTCGTACGTCGCATGACACCGAAGAAACTCGCTATAGAGTCGTAGGCGAAAGCTGACCGATGGAGGCACGCTGGTGCAGTGTCCGGGTTGAGCATAAAACACAACCAGGCTGATAACATTCCGGATGCCCAAGTCCAACCGCGGAAAACCGACCGCCAAATCGTGTTGTGCAGTAATGTCAGAGAGGCGAGCTGATTCATGTTCGTACGACCGTCGACTCCATAGTAAGAGGCGCATGGCAAGAAATGCGAATCTATGCTCTCGGTAAAGCATGCATGGCTGGAGGGTTCAGTGACGAAGGCCGGCTTGTCGACGCCAGTAAACAAGCAGCCGAGTGACTAAATGGAACAGTCCAGGCCGCCCAGCTTTGTGGAAAGGTCACAAACTTACGCATATAGGTGGGAAGGTCCTGGCGCATTGAGTGGGCGGTGGGCACCCAACGCGAGACGTGGATAAGGCCTACCCGGAAAGGCAAGACGAAGACGCCTCGCACTCCAACACCCGACTAGGTGTGAACACGGTACCCGGGGGCGTTAGTCAGCCACGTCAAGCGCAAAACACCCCCTACTCACGTAGGGGGCGAAAAAACAGGGTTTCCACCCAAAAAAGGGGGTTTCTAGCCAGTCGCGTAAAAGTCGCGTTTTTCTCATTTTACCACTAAAAAACGTCCTTTTTAAGACTACACTGTGACCTAAAACTACGCTTTTTTTGATTACTTCTTTTAATCCTTACTACTAGGATACTTCACTAAAATAATGCTAACTTAACGCCTACTAAATAGGCTATATAGGCGTTATACGCTATATAACGTTAGGCCTTCTACCCTAGCTACTCTAGTAAACCTCTATCTATAGTACTATTAATCTAAGCTATCGCTAGAGACTATAAGGTATCCTATATAATAGTAAAGAAGTATCTAAAGGCTCTAGAAGCTAGTTATAACCTCTCTATACTACCTTAAGAGGGTAGCTAGCTAAAAGTAGTAATAAAAGCTAAAAACTTAGCTTTAATAGTATTTATAATATAGCTTAACGCTACTAGCTTCTTAGTAACCTTAATAATCCTTAAAGAGATAGCTAACTCACTCTAAGCTACTTAAGGTATAAGCTTTATATTAAACTACTTTATAGCGTTTTAGATAGCTAACTACTTAGAGTTCTAAAAGGGATTAAAGATTAAGCTTATTAAGGTTTACTAAAAGGGTATTAAGTTTAACTTAGCGCTAATCTAGAAGTTTTTTAATTAGTATAATACTATAGCTTAAGAATATAATCTTAAGCTTTCTAAGATATAGAATACTAATAAGTCTAATTACTATATTAGCTACCTTAGTAGCTATATATATATTATTTTATTTTAAGGATAATAGAAATAAAATAAACTATAAGAAATTATTAATCTAACTAATAGAGAGTTATATACTTTTATTAGTATTAGTAATACTATTAGAGATATTATCTTAGCTTACTTTATCTTTAAGATATAGCTAATTACTACTTAAGCTAATTATAATATTAATAAAGGTATCTACTTTATATAGTCTCCTACTACTTTCTCTAACTAAGAGATTATAATAGATTATATTAAGCATTTTAATATATATTTATTTAAGTACTTAGTAAAGTTCTAGTAATTTAAGTATACTATAGAGTTATAGTTTAGCGTTAATACCTATAGGGGTTACTCTAATTAGCCTAGGATATATAGCGTTATACTAAAAGTTTACGCTAAGTTATATAGAGATATCCTCTAAGAAGAATCTAGTATAAGGCTATATTATTTACTCCTTCTAGATAGCTTCTCTAAGTATATCAGTATAAATCTTATAAAATACTATATTAACTTTAATATTATTATTAGGTTTTTTCCCCCTTACACTATATATTTACTTTAACCTATAGATATAAAAGTCTTCTAGCTATTTAAAAAGGCTTACTAGATAGTACTATAAGAGTTTATATAAAATAGTAACTTTATTTTTATATATAGAGACTTTATTAGTAAGCTTTAGTAGATAATAGATATAGTGTTTACTTAAGCTAATATTATAATAAGGTTTAAAAAGTTAGGTATCTAGCTAATTAGAGATAATATAGTCCTCTCTTAATTAGTTAAATATATATAGTTAGCCTAAGTTAATATATCTAGCTACCTCTTCTACTACTTACTAGATAAAGATAGGTTTAAGAAGGCTATACTATAAATAGATATAATTAAGTAATATTATACTACTAAATAGAGCTTTCCTACTTAGAGAGGTTATAAAGTAATAAAAGCTATAATTAGTAAGGGTAATCTATATTATAAGAGAGGCTAAGAGTATATTATTAACTAGAATAAGTATATAAAGATATAGTAATATAAGTAGTAGACTTAGTAAGGTATTAAACTAGCCTACTTATTTATTATAAGCTTAACGTTTACAGAGATTAAAAAGCACTATAAGAGGTAAGTAGAGGAGGCCTTATAGAAAGAGCTTAAGTAGTAATATACTACTATAAAAAAAGAGGCTTAGCAGTAAGAGAAGGAGTTAAAAGCAAAGTATAATACTAATAAGTATTAACTAATTAATAGGTATATAAAGAAGTTAAACTTTATACTATAGTTATACTATACTAATAAGTTTAATAACTTTATCCCTTTTAATAAAAAAGACCTATAATAGGTTAAGCTACTTAAGCCTTCTAAGTAGTAAATTAATCTTAACCTTATACTATTACTAAAAGAGGTACTTAATACTATTAAATACTCTAGAAGGCCTTTTAGCTACTTTAACGTTAGAGAGTTACTAGCCTTAAGAGGGTACTACTTTAATAATAGTAACCTAGAGGTCTTTAATAATATTAATAACCCTATTAAAGAAGATAGTAATAATACTATATTAAGCGTTAATTTAGTTTATAACTTTAGTAATAGTAATAATATTATTAACGCTAATAAGCCTAAGTTACTACTATTACTAGCGCTAGCCTTACTAGCTATACTAGCGCTAGTAGTAGGGCGGTAGGCACCCTACTTCGCTCTATAAGAGGGTTTAATATACTTCTATATTAATAATACTATAGAGGGTAACCCTCTAATAACGCCTCTATTAATATAAGTAGTAAAGAAATAGAAATATATCGTTAATAATATAGAAAGTAATAATATAGTTATTTTCTATAGTTTATTAATACTTATATAAGATATATAGATATTATATATATAGCTGGATAGCTTTACTTAAGAGTAATATAATAATACTACTTTTATCACTATATAATATAGTTAAGGCTAAAAATTATATCACGAAAAGTTATTAATTTAGTGGGTTAATACTAAAAAATGCCACTTTTAGTGATCTAGGTGGAAACCCCCTTTTTTGCGTGGAAACCCCGTTTTTTCGCCCCCTACGTGAGTAGGGGGGCTAGCGTTAGCCTGCGCCGCTTGGACCCCCGGGTAGGTGGAAACGGAGACGATGTGGACCCGGCGTCAGAGGAGACGGCCAAGACACATCGCAGTACCGTACCGCCCGGAGACTTGCAGGCGCTCTGATGGTGTTGTATTTTGGGTCTGGATGGACATGAAGATGGGAGACGATAAGCTGAGGCGCCGGCGACGGCGTCGGACGCGACTCGACGATTCTTGAACCATGGCTCGATAAGCTGCCTCGTCAAGATACTTCACTTACATGGTGGGATGGTATCTTGATTCATCCGCTTCCCAGCGGCCGCTCAGTAAATGCAAGGCACAGGTGCTTATGTCAAGCCCGGCGATGGGTAGAGCGAGTAGTGACGTGTAATGGATGTGTTTGCCAAGATCGTAACCAGCCAATCCCTTTATCGATACGGATGCCGCAGACCTCCAAGTCGCCGGGGAGGTCTCTTTGACCATGTTCCACCTGCTTGTGCGGATACGGGATGGGATGTTATGGATCACCTGGCCCGTCTTGAGCTTCTGGAAGCTGGCAGGAACAGGGGGCTTGCTGCGGTGCTGATCCTGAAAGTGGCTTTCGCTGTTCAACTTATGAATTCCAGCAGTGTCCACACTCGACAAGCACAGGGTAGCGAGTAGCGAGCCAGGCAACTCCGTGGGCTGTACGACGTTGTGTCGTAGCCGTAGCAATCCACTGACCGACAGGACAGCATCTCTGACACAGCCTGCAGCGACAAGCTGCTGTGCCGGTGTGGAGAGTTTGCCATGCCCCTCGCCAACCCGTACCAGTTACCAATCATAGTACGAGTACCAGCAAGCTGTTGACTTTGGTCTCTTTAAGAATTTTCCCCCTTCACTTCACGTCTGGCTATATCCACGTCATGCAAACAACAGCTCGTCGTTTGCGTTGGCCTGACCTCTTTCGCGTGGAATTACTTCTTGTTGATGAATGCCGCGCGGAAGCAAGGCATATCGTGAGCTTGCCGCTGGAATGGGATCAATCTTCGCTTGGTGACCTCCTAGCTTCAGGGGCCCAGTCGATATCTTCCACATTGCTAAGTCCCGTGCTCAGGGTTCTATCTCGGGTCGCGTATGGACGTTGGAATGGATGCCGCAGGTACGTTTGCCGTAGGGTATTAACATACCTGCACAGGAGGGGGGTTGGACGGTTTTGGATCAGAACCGCAGGACAGACACCCCAAGGCCGGCGGGTAAGATTGAGCCAGCTGGACAGGGCAGGAAGTCTGAGAACGTCTCGCTCGAGGCGTATGCGAGAGCCTGTGAAAGGAAGGGTTCCGGGGGGGATCGAGGGGAATGAAGGCTCTGGCAGATCGCGGCTGGCCCAGTTTCCAGCGGTGTCATTGCCCCATGGCGAAATTCTCGCAGGGAGCACGGGCGGAGAAGACGGGCATTGTCACAAGTGCCGCGGGTCGAATCCCAAATGACATGTCCTGGAGTCTGAAGCCGACGACTGGTCAGCATCTGTGATGCATTGTTGTGGTGACGAGGTGAAAGGTACTTTGCGGTGCGTTCCACACCACCTGCCCAGCGACCTATTCGTAGGTACCTGCTAAGCCAGGGGCTCAGGGGAGAGGAAAATAGAACCAAAAGGAATGGAAGACCGAGTGCACACCACACCCTGCCGGCCGGGACTTGGGTGTGGTCGGGTGTGCTGGACGGGCTGTATTGAGGGGAAGAATAGTGGGCGGAGTAGGGGAACAGGGGCTGATGGAAGCGCTGTAGCCGGACTCACGCTGCTGGAGGGCGAGGGCGAGGGGGTGATGGGTGTCCGGTGGTGGAAAGTGGTGCTGCTTCGAGACCGAAGGGAACAAAAGACCGAGAGCTATGCTTTGCTGCGACTTTGCTCGGCGCGGGCTGCGAGGTGCGGATCGTGAGAGGTGTGCCACTGTCAGGCCCATTCGCTCCAATCGCGGGCTCGCCTCGATCGACCGGTGTCCCCACCCATGGCATCGCATGGATACCCGTCTTGCTGGAAATGCGTTTGGCGAGGAGCACTCTGCCCGAGGCGGCGTCGTGGTGCGGAGTCTTGCACTAAGCTGAGGTCGGGTAAGGTGAAAGTTAGGTGTGGACGACGGGACCTGAGTTCCTCTTGGGATGGACGGGCGGGCGGACAGGGCCAGGCCGCGGCACGGTTTGTGTAGGACGGAAGGTAGTGTAGGCGGTGTGTGGTGTCAAGACAAAATGAACGTGGAGCAGGGCTACCTCAGGAAGGTATATCGGTACCCCAATCCGAAGTATCCCGCAGCCAGAGATACGAGTAGTGAGACAAGAAGGCTAAGTACCGCACCTTTTTCTCAAGTCTCCATTGGAAGGAGGCACCGCACTGCACTGGTCGTGGTTACCGGTTGGTGCTTGCAAGTTAGCAACTGGACTTGCCTGATGTGTGACCTGACGACGCCAGGGAACATGAGTGCCTGAGGTACCCATGCCCTTGCCTGCTGTCTGCCATGTCTGTCTGAGATCACCGGGGTTGACTGCGACTGCGACCAGGAAGTCTCTGCCTGATGTTCCAGGTTGGTTGCTTTTCTCTTCCTCTCCTCCGCCTCCGCCTTCTTCTCCTTCCTGCCTGCTCGTCCGCCGCCGCCGCCGCCGCCGCCACCACCGACTGCCCTGCAATCCGTCACCTAAGATAGAGTGGAGCTCAGCGGCTAAGTTACCTCCAGCTCCAGATTCAGTGGAAGTCAAGGATTCACACTCAGAGTCACTGCACGGCCTGTGCTGCGTCTCGGTCATCCTCGACTCACGGCGCGTTGAAATCAATCCAAATTGAGGTAGGCCTCCAAGACGCATCAACATGGAAGGTGTCGCAGACGGCGGACGCAGATCCCTCCTGTGAAGCGCTGTGAAATATCACTCCTCCGGCCTGTCGCCCTCGTCTTCCTCCACCAGCAATTCAAGTGACTTGCCATCGAACGTCGATTACGGCTAGCGTTGGTCTGCTTTGCTACGACAATACGTTGTCAACGATCCATATGCTCTCGTACTGCGTACAATAATAAGCCCTCCACTCCCAGGTAGCCCAGTGCTCGACTTGAATCTTGGGTGGGGGCCGTCAAACCGTCATGGTTATTTCTTTCTGTTACTTGGATGGGGATGGGCAATGTCCGTCCAGCGCGGTAAGGTGCCGTCCGTGACACTAGGTAGACAGACACGCAGAAGGTACCTGAGTGCGGTACTATCTTGGGCGCGCTAAACAATTTGCAGTAAGCTTGGCCATGTTAATGTCCACCACAGGGACAGACCTCGACAGGGTCGGCGCTGAGCCTTCAACCTTGTGTGGTGTCTTGGGGGCTCGAGCCTGGTCCAATGTGTTTCTGGCCTGGTCTTTGCTTTGTCAGGACCCAAGGAACACTGGCCCATGCCTCGTCGCCTTTCGTTCCTCGCTTTTCGCCCTTGCCGTCGTGCCGCCCTGCCTGGCCTTGGCGTTGCGGTTGTTGTTGCGGGTGCTACTGGCAAAATTGCATATTCCCGGGGCTAGGATGTTGAATCTTGATCATGGGGCGACTTGCCAATATCGAAGCGTGGTTGACAAGGTAACCAGTACTTCACGAAGCCACCAACATCCTACCCTAGTCTATGTACTGGCTACACACCAGTTAGTGGAGGTTTCCCTTTCCCTTACAAGTTATGGCCCCCTACGTCTACAAGCCTCGTCGTCCTTCTGCCCTTCGGTATGGGTCCTTGACGTGCTGTCAGATTTTTATGGCTCAAACGTGGGAATGGATGGACACTGAAGCGTTGGAACCCAGCATGGCAGAGTCACTGTGTTGCCAAAACTCGAGGTAACGGCTGACTCCTGCTCAGAACGGGTGGAAAAGGGGGGCGAAAGGGAAAGAGAGAGAGAGTGCCGCCGACACATGTACCTCGCGCCTTGCAAATACTTGATCCGCCCCACGCCATACACCTGATCTTATGTACATGGTTGCTACAGGCTACTTTTTGCCCTCCCTCTCTCTGACCCTGCACCTGCACACTTTGAGGTGTCGGGTCGCCCAACCACCTCGTCACCCACACTTTGACTTGTCTCCCCTAGGTACCTTAGCAGACCTAGCAAACTGTGACTGTGACTGACTCTCTCGCCTTCATGTCACTCGGCCCATCTAGCCCAGCTGCGGCTATTCTCGTGAACATCAGTCACAGCCGTCCATGACCCATCTCGGAGGTTTCGCAATCCCACATTCCAATATGCTGCAATTTGCCCGTCCCATTTCATCCCATTTCGAGGAACACGACGCCCCCAACACCCTGATTCCCTGGCCCAGGCATGCCGACATGCAGTTGCTGTGACCTCCGCCTGACGCGGTCACCGTCCAACTCCTCGCCTCGCCTGTCTGCCCCCCTTGGGCATGGATCGATGAAAGGATGCAACACATTGTGGGGGAAACAAGAAAGGGGAAAATAAAGAGGCTTCGCTCCGATGCATCAGCAACAGCCGATACCTACGATACATGATACCCCGAACAACCCGCGTGGACACCACCCAAGGTATCTGGCTGCGCACTTTAGTCCAACAAGGACGATGCCCACCTAATGTCACGACTCAAGACATGCTTGCAGCTTCGGCCCTTTGACATGATTTCGGCCAGCCGTGGCCCTCATGGGACGGTGACTGAGGAGATCGCCAAGGCAGCTGCTGATGCTCATGCTCTCAAACCATCATCATCTTGCAAACTACCTGCATTCCGGTCCGGAACATGCGCGTCCACCGCCTCCGGTTGATCCATCCACTGAATCTACCCAGCATCAGCTTGCACTACCCGTGGTTAAGACGGGTGCAACCCATGGCAAAGCGCAGCTGAGCCAACACAACCACAGGTTGGATGTCACTCACCGACCAAGCCGAATTACTACGGCGAAATCATCGACCCAGTGGCATCTCACACTTGTGTTCTCGTCACCAAGTGCCCATAGCTTGCGGCAACTCACCAATCGGCCCTTGGCTTTGGTCCAACCACTCACAGACTCATACCACCATTGACGCCCGCCCTCACAATACATTGACTGTGGTACGCTGGAGGCCAGGGGAAAGAAACGGCATGCTATCCACACGACCCACGCCATGCCATCCTCACACACTTCCACACGAACCTACTGCGCGTGTGCACACAATCGCAACCTTCTCGTCTCTGTCTCCGCAAATCGACCTCACTCTGGGTCAGGGGTGTGTGGGCAAAGCTTCAAGCCAACAGCCGTCTCCTGAGTGAGATCTGTGATCCGCCCTCGTCCGTTCCACCTCCCATGCGCCTGGAGAGCGGCTTGTCATTCGATGGCCTCACGCCCCCTTGGCACACGCCTATTTTGGCTTCGCTCTTGCGCTAGGATGACTGCAAACAATTAACGTTCCGTTTCGTACCTTGGGCCGCCGCTCAGCGACATCAACCACTTCGTATGACCAACAAAGTGACCGGACGCCCAAGGCATGGTGCACCTAGACAGCTGTGCTGCCGGTCGCGAAAGACGATGCGCGGCACGCTAAACTTCTACCCGTTTGGACACCATCTTTCGTGGCCGACAGAGGGGCCGCAACTGTGCCATGATCCATTTATTGGATGTACCAAGTATTCGTCTCTTCCGGGTTGGAGCATTTCTGACCTCCCCTCAAAGCAACGTCTTGACGAGCCTGGTGGTCGCCGGCTTGCATCAATGTACCGATCATTAGAGGAAGCACGCATGGTGATATATCGTCTCGAAGTTGCTGGCTAACAAGCCGTAGGTTAGTATAGGTCACGAAGAGGCCGACAATGCTCGCAGTTGGTACGGTACGTACTGTTGCGCCAGGGGACTTCCCTAAGCGGGACCGTCTCCGTGCTTCTCTCATAGTTCTAACTTCTTTCACCTCTGCGGCCCTGAGACCAAGACCCCGATGGAGATCTTGGGTTATCCAGAGTCTGTGCTTTTTCACACATCTTGTTTTCCGCCTTTTGGACGGTGGCACCTGATCTCTCTATGGGTTCCCCGAGATGAGCGGTAGGAGAGCCGCTGGACAAGGGCGAGCGAAGGCAACCGGCTTAACCGCTGTCTGATACAGTTGCGGGCTTTTCTAATGTTAGATTGCGCGGTGTCAGTAAGGCTTTCAGGTGGATGTGGAAGGGGTGGAAATGGACGTTGTCTCGTCTCGCCAACCATGCAGGTTGCTAGTGCTGGATTCGGGATGTGCATCCATCCACGAACAAATTGGCGACTCCTCTTCGCATCAGTCAGACAGGCAGACGATCGGTCAGTAACAGGATGGAAGGCCATCAACAGGCAAGGCCATCGGGTGGGTGGCACTTTGGAGGAAACCACCAAAACATGCAAGGCGAGATGCACATCCCATCTGCTAGTGTTTAGGGGGGGGAAGGAGGAGGAGGCTCGAGGGGGACGGCGACAGGCATGGAGGGATGACGGCCATGGATCCATGGTCCCAAGAGCGGGTGTCTTTGCTGGGGTTCCTTAGATCCCCAGCGGCTTCATAGCACTACGCCCCTTCTGATGTAACCCATCAGTTCAAACTAAGCTTGCAGGGGGTTGTTGACGATGGGTGATTGGACGCGGCTGGCTGATTGCAGACGGGGCCTCGCCGACTCAATGCGGTAACGACACCCTCTGGGTCAGCAAAGCAGAGAGGCGGTTTCCCTTGGACCCCTTCTAACCTGCTGCCCCTGGCCTGTATGCGGCGCTCTGCTGCGTTGTTGCACGAGACGCAAGCAGGGGTGGCCATCTCCAGACTCCAAGCTGGCGGCGTGAGCGCCTGGGCCAAGTGGTTCTTTGGGCCAAAGACGTTCCATCCATGTTCTTTTTTCTTTCCTTACCTCCTTGACCGCCCGCTGCCCCTGTGCTGCCCACCCGCCAGCCAGGATGGCAAGGCACGGGAAGGGTACGTACTGGACAGCCCTCCGCTTCAACCTAGCAGCTTTTTTTTTTTCTTGTGTTTTTTCCTTTTTTCTTCATTATATTCGGCCGTCCAGTCGTACCAGGCAGGCCTGCCCCTCCTCCCATCTCGACTTGAGCCTTGTGTGCCGCCATGGCACGACGTCCTGGGGCCGGTGAGGTACCTCGAAACGGTACATGCGGCACCCGACGCTACTCGCTACCCGTTCATGGGAGACACACACACACACACACACACACACACACATACGCACTCCTAGGACATGGCGTAGAATTGGCACCACCACCTGGCTGGCTCCACAACCCATTCCCTCACTCATCCATCCGCCAGTGATCCATCCTTTCCACCCACTGCCCTGACCAGTCCAGTGTCCAGTGACCGCCCGGCGCTCGCTCGTACTCCGTAGTGTACCTCGCCCTCCCTGGTCCATCACCCATCTCCTCGCCCTCCACCACCACTCTGTGCCAGAACCACCAAGGCAAAGCAGTCAAGCGTCCACACCCACTGCGGCACCACACGCTCTCACTCACCAGAGAACCCCACACACTCACACGCACCAGCGCTATCGACAAGTCCGTCCCATGCCTCCCATGCTTTCCCATCCTGCCTCCACCTGCCTGTGTGTCCGTCCTGCCCTGTCCTGCCCTGCCCACCCCGGCCGTATCTACTGCGGTGCAGAGACAGCCCAAAGGGAAGCAGCCGCCTCGTCTCCTTGGACTCCGAAATCCACTTACCCTCCGTTGTGAGATCCCTGCCCAATCCATATGACGCAGCCCGCTTTCTCGCTGGCCGCCCCTTCGACACCCAGACACCCGCCCAAAAAGGGACGGAAACGGTACGTACCGCCCCTGTCCAGCCACGCCGCTTGGGACACCTGCACTGCACGGCTGCGCGGATACCTCCCATCAACATCCCATCCCCATGCACGCAACCCGCAACTCGCTGCCTCTTCGTACACACATGCCAAACCGTTCAAGGTCTTCACACTAGGTGTTGTCTTTCTTGGCCCACTCCATAACTCCATACCCATGGTGCCTGCTGCGTATCCGTAGTGGTAGTCTAGTGTGGTCGTTGCTCCGCTGGGGCTAAGGTTTGATTTTATCCTTCTTCAAGACCAATCTAGTATCCCCCATGTATTCTCGCTACTCCCTTGGAACTCTTGCAGAGCAAGGCCTCTTTCTCCGTACTTACATAGGCTAGCCCTTGGGTCCGTCCTTTCTATGTCATCTATATCACCAACCACCGCCGCATCTCTTTTATTTTCGACTGTTTCTCACATCAGAGTCTCCAACTAAAACCATTTTCTACTTTTCACACCACACCACACCACACTCAACAACGGTCACCGACATCACATTCACCATCATGATGCCCACACTCATGGGAGGTGCTCTCCCGGGCGTCGTCCCCATGTCCTACCACCAAGACACCTTCCTCGACGACTTGTCGAGACAGATGGCTCTATCACAGGCGTCAAGGAGGCTATCAAGAGGTTCCAACGGACAACGAACTGGATCAGCCATGCGCGTCGTCAAGCCCACAAGCGCAAACAACAGCCCGAGGTCATCGTCCTCTATGCAGGCGAGGAGGAGGACTATGATGAACGACGGAAATCTGGCGAGGAGGAGGCAGCAGGTTATGGACCACGTCCCGATGCCCGAGTACAGCTCTCAACCTCGACCCAGTCGTCCCCTCAGCTGGCACCCATCCACCTTCCAGCAACAACAGCACAAGTTGCCGGTTCAGCAGTCCGTGGCCCACTACCCGTTCCCTGCCACCACATCGGCATATCATGAGACCGATAGCTACACTGCGTACCAGCAGTTCCCGCCTACACCTGCTGCCTACTCTTGCAGCACTTCTCCTGCCGCCGCCTTCTCACCACTTTCTCTCCCCTTTGGCGCCTACGATGGATCTTCCTATCTCCCCGTAGAGGGTTGGAATGTTCCCCAGCAAGCCCCTCCAGCTTATGTCTCCTCAACTGAGGCTGCTGGATATGCCGAGCCCTTCCCGGCGCTTCCCTCCACTCTCCCCGACTTGACACCTTCCACCACCTCGACTTCCTGGAACTCGTACCCCATGGACGGCTTCACTAGCACGTCGCCGCCGACTCCAGAGACCCTTCCCCAGGCTCAGCAGCCGCAGCCCATCGTTCCCAACGAGGACACCATCCCCTACCAGCCTCTGGACGAGCCTGAGGAGGAGGGTGAGATTCTCGTGGGCATGGGCCTCTACGACGCGCCTGACAAGTACGACCACGACCCTCAGCTCGACGCTTCTCGCTCCGCCATGTCCTCCCTCCTGGGTGCTCCGTACCGTCCTCGCGAAGGTACCGGCAAGGGCTTGAAGCTCGAGGAGTCGTGGCAGCCCCCTGAGGAGAGCGACGACGAGGATCAGGAAGATGCCGACGGCGAGGAACAGGATTAATATGACGACACAACGAAAAAAAAACCCAAGGAATTTCACGGTACACTATCAGCGCAAGCGATTATGATTTAATGACGACACTTTGTATACTATGTATGATTACAACCACCAAGAGATGTATCACCACAGAGGGGAGTTGGGCCTTAGGATGGAAAAACATCTATTAAGGCTGATGATTTTGGAAGGCGGAGGCTGGGGAAGAAAAAAAGGGAAGGCCAAAACAATACCCCAGGGATACACAATGAAAGGGACGCAGGGGCCAGACAAGTGGTCCCCGTGTCGTCAAACGATGTGCAGCTTAGCTGCGAAGATAGATGATCTAACCCAAAATACAAGAAAAACACCGCGCTATGCGCAAAAGACTCAACACTCAACCTGTCCACTTTTTGTACCTATCGTGACTTGATGCGTGCAAGATGCGGGAGATTTCGACTACCAGTGTACACAGCCAGCACCAACAGCACGGAGGAGGCGCCGAATCGAAGTTGAATCGTCAACGCGGACGCTAAAAATAAGCGAGAAAGAGCCTCCCGAACAGCATCCCTGTCGAGCATGGCATGAGCTGCAGTGTGGGTCCATGCTCCCCTGTCACATTCCAGCGGCCGGCCAATCCTGTACACTGTGGAACCCCACCCCCGCCGTTCTGGCCAGCCCTGCCAGGTCGCGAAACACCCCGCCGTGTCCCCTGAGAAAATTCTGGTGCGGTGACCTCACCGGCCCCCAGCCTCCTCCCCCTCAGCGTCTACTCCCACTGTGTCTCACTGTGTGCCGCACCTCAGACTCCAGAGGGCGACGGATGTGCAGTGAGCCACACACAGCTGGCACTGCTGGAAGCCCAACCCGACAGTGCCAGCTGAGTGAGTGAGAAAACACTTCACAGTGTTGGAGAGGGGAGGAGGGGGAAGGAGGGGGAAGAGGCCGTTATCGGCTCGACTTGGCAACTCTACCCCACCATTGATGCTGTGGAAATTTTCGTCGCGGGCGAGTCACGAATCACGACAGCAAAGATACCGGGTAGCGATCCGATTTTTTTTTTTGCAATTGCTGCCAAACTACCTGGTCCTGTTTGGCTACGAGACCTTTCCCCTCTTTCGTGGAAGCTGAAGCCTCGACTCACACATCACTGAATTGCATCGCACACGATACAGTCAGAAACAACACAACTCGATTTCTCAAGATGGCATCCCAGTACGACTCACCCGCTGTGCACCACCCGTCTGTTGTGTATGTGTGTGAGAGGACGAACCCCGCGCTAATTACTTTTGCCATGGGCGTAGGAGCGTTTTGATGCTCGGTGCGGGCTTCGTGACCCGGCCGACCCTGGACATCCTCAGCGAGGCTGGCATTCCCGTCACTGTTGGTGAGCAAGAGCCCTCCGTCTTCGTGCGCGTCTGACATCAGACATTGCGCGCCATCATTTGCTGTGTGTTTGGTGTAGCGAAACTAACCCGTCCCGAACCAATGCAGCTTGCAGAACTCTCGAGTCGGCCCAGAAGCTGTCCGCCGGTGTTAAGCACGCCACCCCCATCTCGCTCGATGTCACCAACGATGCCGCTCTCGACGCCGAGGTCGCCAAGCACGACCTGGTCATCAGCTTGATCCCCTACACCTTCCACGCGACCGTCATCAAGTCGGCCATCCGCCAGAAGAAGCACGTCGTCACCACCAGCTATGTCTCCCCCGCCATGATGGAGCTTGACCAGCAGGCCAAGGAGGCCGGTATCACCGTCATGAACGAGATCGGTCTTGACCCTGGGTAAGTGTGGCAGACACACAACCACGAATTATGAGCAGAGATGTTGACGTGTGCTCCAGTATCGACCACTTGTACGCTGTCAAGACCATCGAGGAGGTTCACGCCGAGGGAGGCAAGATCGTTTCCTTCCTCTCCTACTGCGGTGGTCTCCCCGCCCCTGAGGCCTCTGACAACCCGCTCGGCTACAAGTTCTCGTGGTCTTCTCGCGGTGTCCTGCTTGCCCTGCGTAACGCGGCCAAGTACTACAAGGACGGACAGGTCGTCGACGTCGCCTCCAAGGACCTCATGGGCACCGCCAAGCCCTACTACATCTATCCCGGCTACGCCTTCGTCGCGTACCCTAACCGTGACTCGACTCCCTACAAGGAGCGCTACAACATCCCCGAGGCGGAGACCATCATCCGCGGCACCCTCCGTTACCAGGGCTTCCCTCAGTTCATCAAGGTCCTCGTCGACATTGGCTTCCTCGACGACACCGCCCAGCAGGCTCTCTCCAGCCCTGTTCCCTGGAAGGAGGCCACCAAGGCCGTCGTCGGCGCCTCCTCGTCGAGCCAGAGCGACCTCGAGGCCGCCATCCTCTCCAAGGCGACCTTCGAGTCCCCCGAGGACCAGCAGAGAATCCTCAGCGGTCTCCGCTGGATCGGCGTCTTCTCTGACGAGCAGACCATCCCCCGCGGCAACCCCCTCGACACGCTCTGCGCGACGCTCGAGAAGAAGATGCAGTTCGAGGAGGGCGAGCGCGACATGGTCATGCTCCAGCACAAGTTCGAGATCGAGCACAAGAGCGGCGCCCGCGAGACCAGGACGTCTACCCTCGTCGAGTACGGCGACCCCAAGGGCTACTCCGCCATGGCCAAGTTGGTCGGTGTCCCCTGCGGTGTTGCTGTCCAGCAGGTGCTCAACGGCACCATCTCGGAGAAGGGTGTCCTGGCGCCGATGAACTCCAAGATCAACGACCCCTTGATCAAGGAGCTCAAGGAGAAGTACGGAATTTTCCTGATCGAGAAGACCCTGTCTTAGAGGGTGTTTGTGTGGCGTGAGGTGGCATAGCTTGTGGCAGACCTGGGCCGCATCGGATCGGGTACCTACCGGGTGTCGTCGATTCTGGCGATCACCTTGATGAGAATTAAAATAAAAGTTTAGACTTCCAAGGATATAGAAGGACGCATTGATGTCCACGATGTGTATGCACTCTCGTCCCGTACCCGTACGTGAGCCCCAACATTGCGCTACCCCTGCATCATTCGGTCATCTCTCGAGTGGACCGGACATTGGGGCGGTGGTGAAGGAATGAAAAAGATTCATCTCAGCTGTGCAGCGCCAGAGCGGGCGTTCGAATATGGGCCAGAGACATTGGTGCAACGCCACGGCACGAACGGAATCAAGGTTGGTGAGAGAGAAAGTGCAACTCATCTGATGTGTCGGTCAGTATGGAATGAGATGCCCCTGAGGTTGAGAGTCTCGCTGCACTTGCCATAGGCAGGCAGGGTGGCGCTTTACATGTCCCTGGCGGTGTTCGGCTGGCGGTGTGTCGTGTGCTGTGTCTGTGTCTGTGTCTGGTAGTCGGGAATTTCACTAAGGTAGAGAGCCAAAAATTGTCTCCATACTTTTCTTCCCCTTCCATTTCCCTCGTCCCATCTATCAACTTCGAAGTATTCCACGAATACTGCGTAGCACACACCCCCTTGCTCCGACCCCAGGCACCCCCCATTGGACTGCAGCGGAGAGAAAAGACAAATCGGTTTGGCGCCCTGTTACGGAGAAGGCGTTCGGTACCGAGTACTTGCATCTGAACACCAAAAGCCTCGAAAAACGAAGAAGAAAAAGCCTTGAAGCCACGCCGCCAGCACCAGGAACAAACGACGAGAACCTTTCCGGACGCGGCTTTGAAACATTGCCTACATTTACCGCACACACAGCTGCTACCTCTCGCCGCGCGACTCTAGCGGTCTAGCACACACACGAGGGCGCGCACTCGCTCGCTACCTGGGCGCAGCGCAGCTCAACAGCCCGCCGAACGAACGAACGATCGGAAGCATGGTCCAATACATCCTGACGCCATGGCGCGATCGCCGCGAGCTGCTCAAGGTTCGCCAGCAATTCTATCCCGCAGCCGCCCCGTCAGCACCTGCTGCTGCCACTACAGCGCCCTCCACCAAAGCCAGAATGGCCGCCAGCACCACCCGGGCACCCGCTACGGCTGCTGCACCACCCAGACCGTCGGCGTCGTCGACCCATGCTGCTGACACCACGGCCGCAACGAGCACCAGCGCCAACGACCATTCAGCAGCAGCAGCAGCAGCAGCAGCAGCACTGGCGGCCCAGCACCACGCCGTCGCCAGAGTGTCCATGTGGATGCAGCGCGGGAACTGCCCACACATGGTCGAGTCGACGGCGCTGCTGACGGCCGCCATCCTCAGCGACGGGGAGAGCTCCGGGAGCGCTGGCACCTATGCCGTACGAGCGGCGTACGCGGCCGCCTTTAGTCGGTACGTTTTGGCTTCTTCGTCTTCTTTTTTCGTCTTTTGCTTTTTTTGGTCTTCGATGCAAATACAAAGCAAGCCTTCCGTACACGCTATGCAGTGCAAGCGAGACAGAAGGGGGGCATGTCAAAGTCTATTTCGGCCGTTTGCTCCCTCTCGTCTGGGCTGCTTCCCGCCCGTCTCCCACCCTCCCAACCAAAGCCAACCCAACCAACCCTCTTTGGGGCCATGAAACACGGTGTTGGTTTGTTCTGCCCTTTGGCTTGTCCGTCTTTCTTCCCCTCTGGCCTTTACATCTCCACGCCCCTCCCTTCCCCGGGGATCTGGGCACCTGTCGTCGTTGGCGTTATTTTGGCTTTCGGGTATTTCATAATTTTGCCCTCTGAGGGCGGGATTGTCAAATCCTCTACTCTCACGCCACTCCTTGTGTCTGGGACACACCCTCACCCTCCGTTCTTGCCATGACGCCCTGCCCGTCTTTTGGGTTCAGCCCCTCAGACCCAGAGATCAGAGACCATAGACCAGACCCAGGCCGGTCCGTCTGATGAATCGACCGGGTGAAATCGCCTGATCTGCAGACGAATATTACAATTGCAAACACTTACAAGAGCGCCCGCTCGCTTGTACGGGCTAGCTTTTCGAAGCCAAGGAGGAGTTGCAAAGACACCTTCTCCATGGTTGGCAAAACCATCTCGGTGTTCGCTCTTGTCTCAGCTTGTCTGGGTCGCGAGTGCGACTCTGACCTACGGCTGACTGACGTTCCTGGCCCAGGAGCATTTGTTTTATCTGCTGGAGACATGTGGTCTCTCAACCAACACCAAGACCTGCAAGGCATCTTCCCTGACCATGTATACGGTTATGGTTCCGCCTGAGCCGTCCGGACTGCTCGTCCGTCTCCGGCCGGCGGCCCCTGGGGGGGATTGTCTTTCACGATGCTAGTATCGCTGATCGTCATACCACACCTGCTCACTAACACTTGCAGGTTCGTGACCGGGCTCCTCGACGGGCACCAGGACAAGCAGCGCAAGCTGAGCATGTACTCCGTGGCCAAAACCATTGGTCTGCCGGCGACGTTTGTGGAGCTGCGTCACCAGGCCACGCATGAGCAGCTGCCATCCCTGGCGAAGCTGCGGTCCGCTGCGAGGAAAGCTCTGGCGTGGATTTGGGAGTACTACTGGCAGCACCTGGGCGCGGATGAGGATGAGGAGGAGGTCATTGTCGGGGACGCCGCCGCGCGTGGGTATCGTGAGATGGTGACGGCGTACCTGGAAGAGGCGGAGGGGGCGAGGAAGGCTGAGCGGAGGAGGCTGTTGGGCAGGCTGGACGAGAGCCAGCTGCTTACGGCGCTGTCGCAGGTCATGGAGGCGCCGAGGGATGATGCAATCTTGCGGGGGGCTCTGAGGTTGTCGAGGGAGCTTCTGCACAAAGGACAAGAAGAGGTGGAGGAGCGTGAGGATATTGACCTGGAGCAACAGGTCGAGGAGATTAGGACGCAGATTTCACGGAGTAGGGACGTCATGATGTCGGACGCGAGGGACGAGGAGAAGGCTGCTGAAGACGCGGAACATGAGGGCGACGAGAGCGGTGGGATCGGTTGGGCCAAGCACGAGGGCCCTTGGAAGCCGCGTCCCATCGGCGTTGCCTGAATCCGGCCCATCCACAATTGAAGACGAACTGATACCATATTCTTGTGTCTGCCTGCTTCATCAGCGGTATGTTGAAGTCGAGTGTTGAGTCCAGAGTGAAGACGTCTTGCTGCATCACGTGGGGGGTCATGACGATGAGTGAGTGGAGGGGGGACTTCCTGCAGGGGCCCCCTCTTCAGATTTGTAATAACGTCACCGTGACTTGCCGCTGAAGCGCAGCCAATACCACCACTCGAAGCACCGACGACACGCCTTCTCACCACCGCAATTGCCTTTCATGAATCCCCTCATCGTAAGGAGGCCATTTCTGAGACACAACCTCGCTACCGTAACAGCAGCTGTAAGCATCTATCCGTCTTGAGGGAAACGTTTGAAAGAGGGGCCACTGCTGACAACTGGTGCAGCTTACATTGACCAACGCCATGCATATCCAGTCGATTCCCATGTGTACGTTTTTCAAGTCTCACGATGTAGTCCCGATTCTGACGCGATCGTGGATGTGCAGGGAAGGGTAGTAGCAACAACTACGCCTACCTGGTGAAGGACGACAAGACCAACGACGCCGTCATCATTGACCCGGCCAACCCGCCCGAGTGAGCGACACCCCCCGTGAAGTACTCAATGACTATGAACTGACCTAGAGTGTGTGCGCCAGAGTCGCTCCGGTGCTGGAGAAGGCCCTGAAGAACAACGAGATCAACCTCACCGCCATCGTTAACACGCACCAGTGAGTCTACCTGCGAGCTTCGACTTTGGGGGAGAGGGCACGCCTGACTGACGACTGGCAGCCACTGGGACCATGCGGGCGGCAACAAGAAGCTGGTGAGTTGTCTTTTGAGGAAGACGAGTATGGATGTTGCTGACACGCCGCAACAGCGTCAGGAGCTGAAGAAGCCTGACCTGGCCATCATCGGCGGCAAGGACTGCGAGGCCGTGACGAGGACGCCCGGGGACGGCGAGACGTTCAAGATTGGCAGCATCGCCGTCAAGGCGCTCTACACGCCGTGCCACACGCAGGACAGCATCTGCTGGTTCATGCAGGACGGGGAGCAGAAGGTCGTCTTCACGGGCGACACGCTCTTCCACAGCGGTGAGTGCCTCTCTACCCCCCTTCATCTTTCCCGACGCTACTGACACCATCGACGCAGGCTGCGGCAAGTTCTTCGAGGGGACCCCGGAGGAGATGCACAAGGCGCTGAACAAGACGTTGGCCGCGTTGCCTGACGACACTGTCGTCTTTGTGAGTTTGAGTCCCGGATCGGGGGCATGAATGAGAAGCTGATGTCGGAGGCAAGCCCGGCCACGAGTACACCAAGTCCAATGTCAAGTTCGCCGCATCGGTGCTGCAGAACGAGGCCATCCTGAAGCTGCAAAAGTTCGCCGAGAACAACGAGGAGACGCAGGGCAAGTTCACCATTGGCGATGAAAAGGTATGTCCCCGTTATGGATGGCAGATGAACGAGTGGGCCGCTGACTTTGATTTAGAAGCACAACGTCTTTATGCGTGTGGATGTGAGTCACGACATTGATGTACCGAGAGGTGCGTTCTAGGCTGACAAGAGATATCAGGACCCGGAGATCCTCAAGGTTACGGGAGAGCAGGACCCCGTTGCCGTCATGGCCAAGTTGCGCGAGATGAAGAACAACTTCAAGTGAGTAAGTGGTAGGCTTTATTCTCCCTCGTCAAATTACATAGTCTCCGGTCGAGCACTACAGTAGACTGACTTGCGAAGTCCGCCTCCCGAGTCCAAAATTTGATGCGAAGTGGGCGGACGGGATATGGGGTTCAATACGGAGGCGCGGAGGTGATACCAGTAGTTTACGAATGCTCCTTACTAGAACACACAGTGGCGTATGTTCCGTCGTGAGTAGGGAATAGAGTTCACTCGTCACAATTACAGTATCTTCACATCATCATCAGTATGTCTCCCGAAGGCCCAAAGCACCCGACGGAGACCGATCGGGTGACTGGTGTAGCCCAGGGAAGAGGCGGTTCGTCCTGCGACCGCCCCCGTTTGTTCAATTTTGCTTCACTGTCCACACGTGCTCGCTCTGGGTTTTGGAAGCGGCAAGCTCTAGCATATTTTGAAGCGGTTTGAGAGAAGAGAAAGGGAAAAAACAGCAGACGCCGTGAGATTTGTCTGTTGGGCCTCCCGTGTGAGAACGGTGTTTGCATCCGTCGAGTATCGGGATGTCGAGGCCCGCGGCGCGCAGAAGGTGTCTTCCGGCCACTTGGGGGTTTTGAGATGTAGAGAATCTCGATGGAGGTCTGCGTGGGTTGGAAAGAGGTGCCGTCCGTTGCGGAGGCTGTAGACTGCGTGCGGCCGCGTGTGGGCTTTGCAGTGGCAGTGTGTTTGTGCCAGCATAGGCGAAGTCTTTGCAGAGCGATGCTGCTGTGTCTGTGCCAAAATAGGCGTGTCTTGCCAGTGTAGGCGTGCCAGTAGAGGCGTGATGATCTGTCGAGGCGTTTTACCGTCCTCGATGCAGTTGCGCATCCGTCGCGTTGTGCAATGGATGGCTGTGAAAAGGTAAAGTCGAGGAATCAAACCAAGGCGTTGCAGAATTTTATATCCCCATTGCGGCGGGGCCCGCGATACTGTGCTTGGTGGGCGTCCGCACGTGCCATACACACTGTGTGCGCGCCGAAAGCCAATTAACGCGTCGTCGCAGAGCAAAGCGTCCCGGCGCATCCATCGTCATCGACCACGCTTCCCACCGAACCTCTGTCCTCGGCGACCAGACACAACCACAGCATATTTCCAAACAAACAGGAGCAAATAAAACATTGATTCACAATGGTAAACTATGCCCCGCCCGCTCCTGCACCCGCACAGCTAACCGTCCCTCCCCCTCCCAGCCCGCAAAGCGCAAACCACCAACGGCCGCCTCCGCCGACCCGCCACGCCCGCGCGCCTCGAAGCTCGCCAAGGAGCACAACATCTCTGCGCAAGAAGAGCGCGAGATCCGCGAGGCCTTCTCCCTCTTCGCGGAGCCTATGCGCGGTTACGGCAAGGAGGGCGTCATCCCGACGTCGGACGTGCGGTCGGCGCTCGTCGCGCTGGGGATCCCGCCGGCCTCGCGCGCCGAGCAGGCCGAGTTCGTCGAGATCCTGGACCCGGAGGGCGAGGGGTTCGTCGGGTACGAGCCCTTCTTCGCCATCTGCGCGCTCAAGTACCACCAGCGGGAGACCAGCGGGGCCGGCGGCGAGGAGAGGAGACGGGAGGTGGAGGAGGCGTTTCGGCTGTTCACCGGCGTGGGCAGCTCGAGCGGAGGGCGGGACGTGATTTCGCTGGCGGATCTGAAGAGGGTTGCTGGCGTGCTGAGGGAGGACGTCAAGGATGAGGTGTTGAGGGACATGATTCTCGAGGCCAACGGCGGAGCGGGGGTTGGGAGGGGCGTGAAGAGGGAGGAGTTTGAGGAGGTGATGCGCCGGGCTGGGGTCTGGCGGTGATGCTGAGGTGGTGTGCGCATTCGAGCGTTGTTCATTATACCCCGCGAGGTGTTTGGCGTTTGGCAAGGCATGGCATGGCATGGAAGAGGATTTACCGTCTACAAGAAGTTCACGACGGCGGGCAGGACAGACTTCATTTCATCAAATTTCACGAACCAGAACAGATTGTACCAAGGTGAATACCGGATATAATAATGAATCTATCTGAACTCAGTGCAGCCCATGTGGTGTGGGGGTCGGGGTGTTCTCCCACCGCCCCCTGGTTGGTTCCATGCTCATAAAAACGCCCTTGAAATATGCATATTCCGGCCTTTCCCTTGGTTTTGCCATGCGTTGTGTGTGTGTCATGACCAGACGTTGGAAATATGGATTATTACATCCTCGTCTTATCCCAAGTCAAATACAAAACCCTCCCGTATGTGTGAGATGATGAGGTTGGATGGGTTGATGGTGTCCTCTCCGTAGCCTATTTGCTGGCCGGCTTCCTTTTGTGCAAGAATAGAACGAGAAAAACGCAGAGTAAAAAGAGAATCGTCGTAGCACGGCACGCCGCGCCTGCCGCATACGCTCTGTTCAGAACGGAGCAGAGTGAGGGACGGAAGCGGCATACTAAGCCGTCGTGTCGGCGGCGGCAGCGGCTGCCTTCTCCTTCTCGGCGGCCGCCTTTTGCGAGTCAATGACGGCCTGAAGCTCGGGAGGCGCCTTGAAGCCCTGGTGGTCCTGGTGACGCTTGTAGAAGTAGTTGTCGGGCTTGGGTCGGAGCTCAGCGGGCAGCTCCTCGAGGACGCACTCAAGGATTGCGTCGATGGACTTTTGCTTGGAGCCGTCGCGGTGCCAGATGGAGATGAGGTGGGAGTTGAAGCGGACCGAGAGACCTACGCCGCAGATCTGGTCGTCTAAAGAAAGGCATTCCGTTAGCAATCCCGCAGTCTCTCCGTGTGTGTGAGCAGAGGCAAAGGGACTCACTGTCATCGAGGACGCTCTGCAGCTTCTCGCCAATGGCAAGCAGCTGCACACGGGTCCAGACGTCCGGGCCAATGTTCTTGGGGACGCGGAAGGTCCAGGCGCCACCGTTGATGTTGCGGCGGTCCTCCCAGATGGGCTTGAAGCCCTGCTTGAAGAGGTAGATAGACTCGCGCATCTTGATCTGGTCGACAGGGGTGTTGTTGTTGTACTTCCAAAAGTCCTGGACCGACTCGATCTGGGAGCCGAGCTGCTCCAGCTGCACCTTGTACTCCTCGTCATTGCTTGCCTTCTGGTCCTTGTTTTGCCTGCGAGAGAATGGTGTCAGTCAGGTGCTAGGACCTCGGCGAGGCTCAGGGGGGATGGTGTTGTTCGTTGCGGGGTTGAATGCGCAGCAGGAGAGCAAACACGCTGGATGGAATCTGGGCAGGCTTACTTGTCAAAGTAGACGTTCCAGTAGTGTTGTGTCGGCAGCGGGCGCATGGCCTTCAGGAAGTTGCGCTTCGCATCGTCACGCTGGTCGGCCGGGGAGCTGACGCTGGGCGAGTTGGGGTCGGTGGTGCTCTGGGACAGGCCCGAGAGGCCACGGGTGAAGAGCGCGGGTCTGGTAGCCATGGTCGCGGTCGATACGAGGGGTATAGAAGAACGCAAAGAAGGACGAAGGGCAGAACGACAGACTGAGAGTGACAGGAGGTGTCAAGAACGTGAAATGTCGGGCTCAGGAATAAGCTGTCGGCTCGTACGTTGTGGCCGGCTGCAGCAAGACCTAGCACCTGGTCGGGGATCGGGGGTCGGGTGGACGTGGCCGAGAGAGAGAGAGAGAGAGAGGGAGCCGTTTGGCTTGCTGTTCGTTCGTTGGCTCGGTGGTCTGCGGCAGTGCCTAATGTAGCAACGAGGGGCAGAAGTGGGCAGCCCCGTGTGGCTCTTTAGTGGAGGGACTGGGGGTTTGGACGACGTGGGCTTATTGCTGTCGTTGCTGTTGGTGCTGTTGGTCGCTTTTGACGGCGGGGTCTGCGTTGCGGTGCGGGAAAAGAGGCGTCGTGGGCTGTTGGATTTCACCAATGAACAGCGACCAAGGTCTTGAGTGGTTGGTTTGGCGGATTCAAGGGACGGTAGCAGGAGCAATCGAGGGGTGGCGTATTCTCGATTATTCAGAGATGAATCTCAGCGATGGCAAGAAATCCACACAATATGCCCTTGTGGCTTTACAGCTGCTGACGCTTTGTGTTCCTCCAATGTCGGCCGGGCTCAATTCAATTCGGGCACGGGACGAGATAAGAACGAAACCGTAAACCGGAGAGGAACCCTTTCAAAAGAGACAGGTTGAGTGAGAGGAGGTCGGAAACAAGGGTTCAGCGGTTGACAGCAACGGCGGACGGCGACAAACAACAGGTTTCTGCAACTTCTGAATGACTCGACAGTCGGATCCAGGGAGCTTGGTGTCAAAGAGAGGTGAACAACACGACAAGGCGGCGACCGAGGGAGAGGCGGTAGAGAAAAGAAAGGGAAAGAGAGAAAAAGAGAGAGCAGTAAGGTTGAGGGTAATAAGTATCACCAACAATTCGGTCCTCGTCTCTCGTCGTGGCTAGCAGCAGCAGCGCCTCCTTCCAAACACAAGCACCCCTACTCCCACTCGTCTACAGTGCTGCACTTGTTCAGGTACCTCACCAAAGGAGACAGCAACCCGGAGGGAACACGACACAAGACGATACGGCGTCCAGGCGGCGAGGTACCTTTCCGCGGCCTCAGCTTAGCTTTCAGGTACCGTAACTGACCTCCCCTCTGGATGTTAGGGGAGTTTGTCTGGAGATTGGACAGGGAGCATCGGAATCCGGTCAAGAGTCCTCTGATCTGAGGTCTGAAGCGCAACAGAGCAGGGAACCTGGCAGTTAATTGGCGAGTGACACCGGAAGGGGAAGTCGAGGGACCGGGGACCAGGCACAAGAGGAGGGGACCTGGAACCTGGATCTCATCTTTGCGACCGTGATACCGTCCCGAATGGAACTTGGGACTTGGGATCACCAGCGACGACGAATAGGGGCTCTGCCGGCGCGACACACACTGCTGCTGCTTGCCTGTTGCTGATGCTGCTTGCCTGGCCTTGCCATCAGCCGTTCCTGCCGCTACGCGGCGTAATAAGTGGCAGCAGCCAGCAGCAATAGAGTACGCCGGTCATGACCCTAGGGTGACATTCCGTGGGCCGTCCGTCCCGAGTTTAGAGACGTGCGCTGTGCTGGAACTGATCTGAACGCTTAGGTCAACTAGTACCGAAAGCGGCGTCAACGGCGAACAACAGCGAGAGATAGATAGACACGGAGCACACAGCACACAGAGAGGACACACAAGACACAAGATACAGATACAGAGACAGAGACAGGGCAGAGCCAAGGTAGAGAGAGAAGCTTGGTGGGAACATCTTACCGGCCTGAAACATCGAGCCGCCTTTGCGGCCAGTAATAAGACGTTGCGACGAGGGGGGAGGGGAACGGGGGGCTGCCGCGGGAGTGGGAGCAAAGACCGGATGTTCAGGTTCGAGAAGCTTGCTGCTTGCTGCTTGCTACGGCACAGCGATGGACGACGGCTGCTGTCCCTGACTTCGTGCTCAATGTTCGCTGTACCCCCCTCTGAGGCAATGGCGTGCCCACGACAAGGTGCCTATTCGTCAGGTACCTTGCGCACCGGCGACAGGGACATGGGCCAAGGCATGTGCCGTGCCGTGGAAATGCAGGGTTCACCGGCACCCGCCCCAGAGAGCAACGAGTTTAAGTGCACCGTAGCGAATTGATACGGATGCCGTGCGAACGTCTCCTCTCCCCCAATCATCCCGATATGAATTAAGGAGGCAGGCACTCGACTGTTAAGGTATGATGTGCATCTGAGCCGACGTAAGCTGGAGCTTTTCATATTCGTCTTGGTTCGGACAATCCGTTCGATGGCCCCAAGGGTCTGGAACCGGGCCTCTGCGCTCGAGTTGCAAGTCATGTCAGTCAGTACCAAGCACTACGCAGTACGCAGTAACCTCGCTCAGGTAACGTCCTCAGAGATTGACTTTCCAACGTCACCCAGACGCAGATGCACCCATGAAATCAATTGAGTTGTCGGCGGAAGTACACTCCGCTTCGCCCTCTCAGCAGCTTCGGAACCCTCTGCGAGCTTTCCACTGGAAGAAGAAAGGAAGGACCGAAATACCGAAGAGACAAAAACCATCCGGCCATAGTCTCAGATGCCCATTCGTTCGCTCCCCCGACTTGAGTCTGCCCCGGCATCGAAGCCACCGCGCAAAGTAAAGACTAACTTGAGATGAATCTCAGGGGCCCAGATCGAACCTCTCTTTGATTTTGCCTTTTGCCCACCAGGCATGATGTGCAGGAAGTTCTCCCGGCCGCGGGTGCTCACCTCGCCCTGGGTGCCCGGTCCAAACCTCGCCCGTCCAGACAATCGGTTTCCCCCCGCCCATTGGACTGAACTAACTAACTGACCCCCATTGCCAAACGGTTACATGGTCTCAGACACGTACCAACGCTGTCCTTTGCGCCCGGCTGTTGCGAAGCGGAACCGGCGAGCAGTCACTTCTCTGTAATAGATGGGCTGGTGACAGGTTGCAGATCACCACATCTGACAGACAGATCATTCGTGTGCCCTCTTCCCGTGGTCCCTCTTCGAGACAACGACGCGCGCGCAACGTTAAACGACTTGAAGCGTTTGCCAAGCACCGCTCCTCTGCAACTATACAACCCAATACTTCCATTCTCAAACTGCACGAACTCAAGGTCCTGAACACACAAGGGATAACTCCATCCAATGTCCCAAGAGTCCAAACCCAATCTCCACACAGAGAGACAGACCACACAACAGGCATGAATGGGCTCTAGCGCTTCCGCGTCAGAGACTGCCGCCAGATAAACGACTCTACTCGTCCACAGAGTCCACATCTGCTCTCCACGACTGTCAATCCAGTCAGTGAACGGGATGTTGTGCAGACTACGGTTGTACTTTGCGCAAAAGTGATAGGCACGTCTCGCTCGTCCCGTCAAAGTTTCGATTCGCCGCCGTTGCACACGTTGCCGCCGGATGGCGGAAGAACCACGTCAGAACAAATCATAGTTCGAGACAAACGCTCTTCCGTCGTCTCTTCCGAAAAAGCCTCCTTCCCTGGGGGGGAGTTCACACGTTCGTTCCCAACCAACCCTAACAGCGGGATCCCTTCCAGAACGCCCTTCTTTCTCGCCGTGCTCGCCCCTTTCAAACCGTACCTGAGCTACAGGTCGTCGGGACGGGGATGTCCCCATCACGCCGGCCCGGCCGCTAACCATGCCAATCGGCCCTGACAGCACGTATATCGTCCACCTTGTTCCATGTTGCCCATCTTGAGGCACCGTCTGGATGGATACCTAGTTTGAGATCACGTCTGTGTGAGAGAGAGGACAGGAGCTAGAGGGGAGAGAGAAGATCCGCCCACTTCCCTACGGAATGACAGCCCGGCTGGCTTTGCTTCACGCGTTTCGATCATGACGTATCCATGGAACTTTGTTATCTACATACATTTGGGAGGGCATTTCTACTTGTCCCATACTACGTTATCCTATCCTACGTTATCCTAATTCGTCTCTCTCATGCCGTGCTAACCTAACATACGGGCTCGTGCATGTGCGAAACGACTGTCGTCCATAACAGCCCTGTACCCTGAATCGAAGACTCCCTAAACACCATGCTGTTATCATCGTGATTTTGACACCACACGCACATATACCAATAGCCGCACTTGTTCGTAATTCTCCTTCTTGTCTCCCTACGCATTCAGCGCACCTGCTAATACGTCGCCGACCCATCGCTCCTTGTCGTCTCCGATTTTCCGTCTGAACATGCCCAAGTCGCTCAGCAGGCTGCGCATATAATCCTGCATGTCGTTGGCATTGTCCTCAATGACATCTGAGTCGTAAGCCGTATCGTCCGAGTCGTCGTATAATGACTCGCCGTCCTCGGCATTCTCCTTATCCTCCTGCCCCGCCTTGGCCTCTTCAGTCTCGTCTTCCTCATCAGTTGCCGGCTTGACGGTGACGGCGGGGATGGGGTTCTTGAGACTGTCGAGTGCCAACTTGAGATGCAGGCGGAGGGCTTCATTTTCCGTCTGCAAGCTCCGGATCTTTCCCTCTGCGACGAGGCTGCGCTCCTCCATCATGCGCTGCATGGTCACCACGCGGTTCTGGTACTCCTCGAGCTTCTCTTCTTGGTCCATATTGTCCTTCTCGCGCCGGCGCGACTCCGATACAGACAACTGGAGAACGCGGATCTCCTCCGCCATGGCAGTGATCTGTGCATCACGCTCCGCCGACGAGATGTGGTCTTGATTGACAATAGCGCGGGTGCGAATACGTTTGGCCTGGTCCGCATAACGCAGAGTCGAGAGAGTCTCCTCGTAGTCCGACGGTGCGATACAGGCAACCATTGCCGTTTTACTGTTGCCTCCCAAAGAGTCCTTCAATAGCCACGTTAGGATCGAGTCTCTGTAAGGGACCACGTCCTTGCTCCGCTTTCTCGAGCCCGATTTGGCGTCCGCGAGCGCACCTATGACACGACCGAGAGTGGTCAGGGACTTGTTGATGTTGCTTCCCTCGCGGAGGCGCTGACCCGTCGCCTCTGTCGCTTTGGCGCGCTCACTGCCAGCCAGATCTACCAGTCGAATACGCGAGCTCCGTTCGGTCGTCTCGTCCGTCTCCATGTCATGGTGGATCTGCTTGAGCATAATGGTGAAGACGGCGTGACTACGACTACTGGTGTCGTTCATCCTGGTGCTGGCCACGGTTCTTGATCTATCTCCCGCCGTCATGTATCGCAAGATCTCGTTAAGATTGCGCACCGGCACCTCGGTCAGGTCCTTGATGTATGGCCCATCCGTTGGCGACTCTCTGATCTTGAGATAGTACGGCGGCTGGTTGGGCACGACAGGCACGAGAAGGTCGCGCACGTGCTCGTTGTAGACCTCAAAGTACGATACTCTGACGTTGTAGGAGATGTTGGGTGTTTCGTTCTGCGCGGCCTCGATTCGCTCGAAGAGATCCTCGCACGTTCGAGGAATCAAGCCCGGCTGATCTGGTGTGCCCATCATCGTGTAACTCTTGCCTGAACCCGTCTGGCCGTAGGCAAAGATGCAAGTGTGGTAGCCCTCAAAGTTGTGGTCGAGGAACTCCTCGCCCAAGCTGTTGTAGACGTCCGACTGGTGCGCATAGTGTTTGTCGTTAATATCGTGACTCCAGAACGAGCTATCAAAGGTGAACGTCTTTTCTTCAATAATCTTCCTCGACTTCGCCTTGGCGTTCGCTGGGTCGCTGTCGTTCGGCACCAGCAGCGTCGTCTGCTGGGTGACGGGGTCCATTTCCACCAGGCACTCGGCGCCGCGTTCAATCTCTATGCGCATCTGTCAGTATACATCTCGTTTCACATCGTATGGGTACTCGTACCTCTGGGCAGAAACGCCCGAACTCGGACGACGACCCGGACATTGCCCCCGTCCATCTTGACGGGCGCATCGTGCGACCGCAAGGACGGGGTGGAGGCAGACGAGTGAAGCTGAGGCATCTCGAAAACCGCCGAGGGCATCAATCGAGGGTCGAGAGAGAGTCCACGCAAGGTGGTGGTAATTTCATCGAGAATCGCGCGGTAACGTTGACGATGTGTCGCCCACATCCCAAGACGAGGCGGTCGGGCTTGTTTACTTTGTTGCCCAATTGGGAGGTAACGTGGTGGGGCCGAGTTGCCGGGGCAGTGGCGCCACACTTCCTGTGTTTGTGCGCCCAAGCTGACACCCCTGCTGGCTGGCGACTGCTCTGCTTCAGGTTTCCAGTTGATGAGGCAAAAGAAAGGTGTTTCTAATTGCACAGAAAGGATGCATGGAAGGATGTTCGTGTTTGAAGGTCGATGTGCCGGAAAAGAATGACAGCTGTGTGTCGACGCAAAGTTGAAAGAGGCGGTTGTCACTGTGCTCTGCTGAGTAAATAATCGTGGCTTCAGGTGCACGCGCAAACAAAAATGTCTAAACATTCTATGCTTCTAGTGATGGTGTCAAAGTAACTAACGCCTTGCGCCACGCCGTCTAATCTTGCCCTGGTCTCTTGCGATCGTCTTGGCCCTGCCTAGCAGCTCTGGTGTCTTCCTTAGCCGGCCTAATTCCATTCCATAACCCGCTGCTCACCTCTGCGTTGCTTATTCTACCAAAGGGGCTTTCATCGTCTTACGGCCGTCTCAGCCCCTTTCCAAGAAGCTCACTTCCCACCTCTGAGATCATTTTCTCGTTAGGAAACTGCTTCTTCTTGGCGAGAACCGCATCTTCTGCGTCCATCGTCCTGAGCAAATCAGACACCTCACTGTCTGATGGCGTGCAATAGACCAGGTTGCCCAGAGCAAGCAACATGCCCTGCAAGGCCTCTGGCGACTTTTCTTCCTGGGCTATGGCCTCCAATACTGACGCTGCCAGCTCCACGGAGTCGCCTTCGGGTAAAACGTCGCCTGTCTTCTCTCGTCTTGCTTTGTTGCTAGCTAATGCCAGGTTGAACATCAAGGAGGATGCAGAAACACGGATGTTATTGTGACTGTCGTCCAGAAAGCTCGAAGATATCAACTGAATGATTGGCGCTCTGAGACCCTCGTTGCGAAGGATCTCTTCGGGGTAGAGTGGCGTGGAGAAAAAGTTGCACGCCATCTGCAGCGTCACAAGACGCAATGCGTAAGGGCAGTCGCTGTGAGAGTTGACAAAGTTCAAAATGGCTAGGACTGTCTGGTGATCCTTCTCCTCGGCAAAGTAGCCGCTGAATCTTGCGTCGACTAGAGCGCATCTGAGAAGATCAACCACGGGGAAGAGTACCTCAGTCGGCAGTGAATGAATGGACTTCCTCAGGAACTCTGCAAACTGGTTCAGATTTGGCAGAGTCGCAGCTGCTGGGCCTTGCTTGTCACGGGCTTCAATAAATTGCTTGACTCCTTGCACAGCAGGATCCGTTGCTGTTGCTCCCATCTTTGCGAGTAGCTTCTCCAAAGGTGGTACTTTGGAGTAAAGCACTGGCCGCCCATTCGGGTTGGAAAAGCTCGGTAGGTTTAGGGACTCGTGGGGATGACGGGGGAAAGCCATTTGCAACAAGAGTTGGATGTTGCCCCGAAGCGCAGCCGGGTCTGCCCCTGCCCACTCATTCTCCTTCTCTCCGTGCAGGTAAGTGACAAAAGTCGGCGTCGCTCGTGGGTAGTTCTTCTCCGGCAAAGGAGTAAGCTGGGCTACATCAACCTTGATGAAAACTGCCTTGATACCGGCTTCCGCTGAGAGCTCGTCAAAGGCTGGCGCGATGGCCCTGCAAGGAGGACATGTTGCCGAGGTGAAGAGGACAACCGCACAGGTCTTCTTTGCAGACTCGAGAGCAGCGTCGAGCTCCTGCGAACTGTTTACTACCCTGACGTTGGCTTGGGGCCTGGTTGGTTGCGGTGCTGAGCTGTGTCCATTGGCGGTGTTGCCATTCTGAATGCCAAGAATCGAACCGTTTTGCCTGTTTGAAGTCATGGCCTGAGTCAGTTGGGGCATGAGCATTCTCCCAAACGGCGAGCTGAGAACGGCATCCGGCATTTTGATAATGTGCTCGGGGATGCCTTTTCCAAGCAGAAACTGGGCGAAGGAATCCGAGAAGTTGTTGCAGTTGTGCCTCCACAAGTCATAGGCCTGTGGACGAATTAGAGGGAATTTGCATCAGGTTTCCGCGCTGCACACTTGCCTCAATTGTAAATATTGGCCTGAGAGAGTCCAGGAACTCCTCAATCACCTCCATTGGCAGTTCTGTGCGGCCAAGGAAAATTCGTTCCATCGGCTGGCCCAGGTGAGAGGTCCCTGGAGTGATGTCGACGATGCCGCCATCGTAAACGTATTCTCGACCATTGAGCTGGATTGAGGTGTGGTAGATTGCATCAAGGTGGAATCCTAGCATGCCCTGGGACATTTGCCGGGCAAGTCCTCTGGACAGGTCGTACGTCAAGAGATGCACGTCCATGTCGGTGATAGCTGCAAGTCAAAAGCAAGGGGCAACTGTGTCTTGGTGGATACGAAGTGGAAGGAGGCTAGGCCGTTGGTAGAGCTGAGGAAAATCGAGTTGATGGGAATCAGACAGTTGCCGCACAATCTAGAGAGCTGGCCTTGCGATAAAATCTTTTGATGCTCAATATACCCTCTTGTAACGGGAGGCAACAGAGCATTCGTAGTCATGAACGAGAAGCTTCCAAGACTCAGCGTCGGATCCGGTAAGACGGGCGCCACGTGTGGCTTGACCAGATGTCCTCGGCATCTTATCGCACGACCCATGAAAGTGCTTACCTAACAGCGTTCAACCCTCCCCATGCCATGAATGGAGACAACAGGCCCCGGCGGAGTTTATCAGTGGGAGACGATGGAAGTCGGGGGGCGAGGAGGTGGCACAGGGCAATTAGGGGCACCTCAGCAGGGAATGATAGGCCCCACCCCCTGAGCGCGGAGCCATTAAGAGTGACGCGAGATGGTCGTTGCAGCACTTTAGTGGCTTCGCGTCGTCCCCGCTGCCGCACCCAAGATTAGCAAACTGTCAGATTTAGCAGGGATTCTCTTGATTTTTTGATGACTTCCAAGCAAACCACACCTAACGAAAATCTGCTCGAGGCCACAGTACGGAGTACCGACTGCGAGAGGAGTACCGACGTACTTTTTAGCTACCTAGGTAATTTGCTATCTTGCATCCATCCCCCCTTGAAGCCCCCTACATATACGAAACTTCGTACTCGACACATTCATCTTCGTCCATCTGTTGGTGTTGTACGACCGTCCCGTCCGCTCATTTTTCCTTCGGCCGCACGCACCTGCTGCTTTTTGCCTTCGAGTCGCCGTGCTCCCTTCGACATCGGTCCACGGTTTGGTTCAGTCCACTCCTTTGTCCTCCTACACAACGGCGACGTGCCTCGCATGCGTCCCCTTGTGTTCCTCTAAGCCACCCTTCTTGCCTCCGACGACACGCGACCAATGCGAAGAACATCTGTGTCGCTGCCGACCAAGCAACCCGCCCGAGATCCTCACGAGAAACCCGGTCGATTTGCACCTGCTCGAAAAACTGGTCTGTTTGCCAGCTTAGGAGATATGTCCCAAGCACAGAAGACCCGCTGGATGCGGACGGGCGCCATCGCCTTCTTCGTCGTCTTTCTCTTCTGGTACCTGTCTCCTAGAGGAGTCAATGTTCGCAGTCCTGGAGGTGCGCGATGCTTAAACTCCTGCGATAGAGCGATGCTAACACCTATCTTGCAGTCTCCACCGGTGGCGGTGGCCAAGTCCCGGCTGATGCCTCTTACGGCACTGAAAAGTGCTCTGTCTCCAGCTCCAAGTCGAAGCCCATTGTCCAATATGTCCTGATGATCGACGCCGGCAGCACGGGATCCCGAATCCACGTCTACAAGTTCAACAACTGCGGCGCTACTCCCGAGCTCGAGCATGAGGAGTTCAAGATGACTGAGAAGTCTGTCGGCGGCCTGAGCAAGTATAAGGATGATCCCGAGGCCGCGGCCAAGACTCTCGATGCCTTGATGGAGGTTGCCATGCAGACCGTCCCCGACAAGCTCAAGTCCTGCAGCCCTGTTGCAGTGAAGGCAACTGCTGGTCTCCGTATGGTCGGCCCTGAGAACGCTCAAAAGATTCTCGACACCGTTCGCAACCACCTCGAGACCAAGTACCCCTTCCCCGTTGTTGGAAAGGAGGACAACGGTGTTGCTATCATGGATGGTGCCGATGAGGGTGTATACGCCTGGATCACCACCAACTACCTTCTGGGCAAGATTGGCGGTCCCGACAAGAGCCCCACCGCTGCCGTCTTTGATCTCGGCGGTGGCTCGACTCAGATTGTGTTCGAGCCCACCTTTAAGGGAGCACCGGAGGGCGGTATGCCTGAGAAGCTTGCTGAGGGCGACCACAAGTACGACCTCAAGTTCGGCGGACAGCAGTTTGAGCTGTACCAGCACTCCCATCTTGGATACGGCCTGATGAGCGCCCGCAAGGCCGTTCATAAGACCTTGGTCAACGAGATGTTTGAGAGCAAGAAGACCGATGACAGCTGGGTCAAGCAGCCCATTGTTCACCCCTGCATTGCTCCCGGCATGGTCAAGGAGGTTGAGGTTGAGCTGGACGAGGGACACCCTCTTGGAAAGGCCATCACCTTCAACTTCACCGGTCCTTCCCAAGCCGCCCCCGCGCAGTGCCGCAACCTCGCCGAGAAGATCCTCAAGAAGGAAGAGTCCTGCAAGCTCGCTCCTTGCTCCTTCAACGGCGTCCACCAGCCTACCCTTGCCAAGACCTTCGCTCGCGAGGATGTCTACATTTTCTCCTACTTCTACGACCGCACCAAGCCTCTCGGTATGCCTGACTCTTTTACTCTTCGCGAGATGCACGATCTGGCCAACTCCGTTTGTGGCGGCGAGAAGGCCTGGGATGTGTTCTCCAGCGTCCCTGGCGCTCTCAAGGAGCTCCAGGACCGCCCCGAGCACTGCCTCGACCTTAACTTCATGATGGCCCTCCTCCACACTGGCTACGAGATGCCCATTGACCGTGAGGTCAAGATCGCCAAGAAGATCAAGGGCAACGAGTTGGGTTGGTGCCTTGGTGCTAGGTAAGTGACTTCTATCTACAAGTAACAGGCATTGCAGACGCTAATACTTTATTTTATAGCTTGCCCCTCCTTTCTCCCGGCTCAGGCTGGAAGTGCAGAGTTGACCAGGTCAACTAAAGCCTCAAATTCTCGCACAACAGGGCTGCACAAGCCTCCCCTGGTGTTGGCTGGCTTGTAGCATTATAGATTTTTAATTCCACGACAGAACCGGGAATGTTCGATTACGAGTTGTACAGGAGTGTCATGAAGGTCATACGGCGGGTGCAGGAACATGCATCAATACACAGACCCAAAAGGCGGGCGTTTCATGTCTTGTATGGTTTCCATGGGCATTAAGGATTATAGGCTTGTTCGGACGTGACCACTTTAGAATAAAGTCGCTCACTGGATATCTTTTAAGCTTCCATCAAAGCGGTGCCGCAACCATGCCCAGCACGTCCTCAATCACGTCCTCGGGGCCCACGCCTTCGAGAATGGATTCAATGGCTTCCAGCTGACTTCCCCACTGCATACTGCGTTCCTGTCGCGGGTGCGCTATGCGTATTCGATGCAAGTAGACTTTCCTAACGGCCAGATGCACCAAGGAGGGCGTGACAAAATCGAGCCGGTGTAGCGGAGCCAGGCATTTAAGCAGCTGCTCCAAGTGCTTCGTCGCGGTCGGCTCGATGCCGCCGGCAACTGCGCGATGCATTCGTAGGTATGAGACTACATTCATTAGGTAGCGCAAGACATCAACATCGATCTGGACATCTCGACTGCTCTTGGCGATGGCCGCAACATCCTGCAGCCGTCAGCATATGCCCAGGCACTTTGCACACGTAGAAACTTACGCCTTCACGGAAAAGAGGGGTTTCGCTGACTGCGGGCAAATCACCGTTGATGCTTTTCTTGAGCACGCTCTCGGTACTCGCCGTCTCGGCCCCATCAGCAGCGTCGTACGCGTCGTCGAGATTGGGGAAACCGTCGTCCGGATCATGCCAGTGAGCAATGAAGAGGTAGTCGTTCAGGTGAAGCGTGACGTGAGCCTGACCACCGCTTTCGGCGCCCAGGGCGGCGATGAACAGAAACTGCTTCGGGGCCGTCTGGACGGAAGTGCGTGTGAAGATACGGCGGGTGCGGAGGAGCTCAAGAACCTGGATCTGAACGGCTCTTGGGGCGCGGTCAAGGTTCCGAGCTACAATCACATTGGCGATGGAGGAGCCACCGATGCCCTGGCCGGTCGGGCTGGTTGCCGTGACGGAGGTCAGGGGGGAGATGCCCGCGCGAGAAAAGTAGGAATCATTGCGGGTTCGTAAAGGCGAGCCTGATCTGGGTGCTGCTAGAGACTGCTGCGTGAGGATCGACGATGCAAAGTCCTCCAGTGAGGTTTGCGGAGTGCAATCCACTACGGCGCATTTCAAACCGAAGGTCTTTGTTGCAATCTAAAACAGTGTGAGATGTGGACCTCGTGAGTGGGAGAGAGATGGATGGTTGGGCTCACCAGCTGTAGCTCCTCGACAAGCTCGTCGAGGGCAGCGGGAGGCGTGCTGACGATGCAGTGTTCTCGATTGACCAAGCACAGCAGGGCGGCCAGCTCCAAGTCGCTCAGGCCGTGGACCTTGTCCAGGAGGCCGTCTTCATCCGCCATGAGGATCTCGTCAAGTGTTGGTCGACAGTCCCATCAGCTCATCCTGGGCCACGCATATACTTGGTACACTTGCGGAGTGCTCGTCCACGATATACATGTGGTGTGAGGCGGTGACGGACGTTCTTCGCAAGTCGCTGAGACGTCCCAGAGCTACTAAAGGGAAGCTCAGTCGCATGGACCGTCACTGAGAACCATGATAAAGGTGTGGCGTAGGCGTCATGCGGCCCGGCTAGGTGCCTTACCTAAGCGCCGTGCCCAAGTCATTCAATGCACCTTACCGGCCAACCACCTGGGCAGCCAACAGTGAGTGTCACAGCATGTCTAGGCGGGCTCCAGCGCCTTGGAGCACCGTCACTTGGCGTTCCTCCAGGTGCCTGCCCGCCATTTACGTCAGCCAGCTGGCACATCAACAGCACCATGTGCTCCTTTTCCTGGTTAGACCCAGTCCTCCAAGCAGCTCTTTGATAGGCTGAAACCTGCAAATGTGACGGGAGCTCTCAGTACCGCCTGCTTCCCTGTCAACCTCCACCATCACTTCCGTCTATCGATCATCGACCTGCACTCTACACCAACCAACCACCCCTGACGCACGACACCGATCCGTTTTCGACCACTTCGACATTCGAACCGATTCCTGACCCAGTCGCGACGCAGGATACAACTACCATCGCGCATCCGAAGGCCCGCCGACGCCCGACTTTTCCATTTACCATACATAGCGGACCCGACGCACCAGATCCACGATGTCATCGAGAAAGAAGGTCCTTCTCAAGGTGGGCTTTATCGGCGGCCCCAAACACACGTGCGGCATAATTGATCGTTTCTGTGTTGCAGGTCATTATCCTTGGCGATAGCGGTGTCGGCAAGACGAGTTTGATGAACCAATATGTATGTTTTCTTGCTGCGCTGTCTGGCGGCCCGACCGGTGGTAGCCTAGAGTACTGATTTGGCTATTTCTACCTTTTAGGTCAACAAGAAGTTTAGTGCAAGCTACAAGGCCACGATCGGCGCCGACTTCCTGACCCGCGAGGTCCTCGTTGATGACCGGCAGGTGACGATGCAGGTCGGTGACGCCGCGAACACATCGCCGATGGAAACAACGAACGCGTTGCTGACGGACAATAGCTCTGGGACACTGCGGGACAGGAGCGCTTCCAGTCGCTGGGTGTCGCCTTCTACCGCGGAGCTGACTGCTGCGTGCTCGTCTACGATGTCAACAATTCCAAGAGCTTCGATGCTCTGGACAGCTGGAGGGACGAGTTCCTGATCCAGGCGTCTCCCCGTGACCCCGACAACTTCCCATTCGTCAGTATCTTGGAGTGCTAGAGGGATAGGACATGGACGCTGATAAGAGATTAGGTCGTCCTTGGAAACAAGATTGATGTTGAGGAGAGCAAGAGAGTTGTAAGTTTTGGTGTCACCTGCGGCTACCCGACGACAAAGCTTACCCTTTGATTAGATCTCGACCAAGCGTGCGATGACCTTCTGCCAGTCCAAGGGCGGGATTCCCTACTTCGAGACCAGTGCGAAGGAGGCTATCAACGTCGAGCAGGCTTTTGAAGGTTGGTTGCCTCTTGCCAAGGTGAACTCTTAGAGATGCTAACATTGCTCACCAGTCATTGCACGAAATGCCCTTGCTCAGGAGGAGTCGGAAGAATTCAGCGGGGACTACCAGGATGTCATCAACATTCCCATTGAGAACCCCCGGGACGGCTGCGCCTGCTAAGCAGATTCTTGGTTGAGCAGACGGCCGACGTTGAGCGAGCAGAGCATCCGGGCGGAACACATTTATGGGACCCGTTGTACTCGCATTCATGTTTAGTCCACGGCCCTTCACATATCCATCTTGGCCGTTGGTTTGATGTAGCATATCATGCACTGGTGTGAATGGTGTTTAGAGGTTTCTTTTTGAGTTTGAATTCACGGGATTATTCGTAGGATACCAAAGATTGCACAACTTGCCTTTAGTTGAAGTCGCATGACGTCTTGCCCAGTAATGACATGCTGAGCCGACTCGGTGATTGATGCCGCAGTTTCGGACTACACGGACGGCCGACACCTTAGTTTAAGAGATTTTGTCCAAGAAACACCGGCCCGAGCTGACGGATCATGCTGCCGTTTCTCAGCAGACTCCGCACAGAAGACTGGAGCCATCGCTGCGACTAAATGTAAAAGTTGGTGAGCCGGCACCAAATCCGACCTGGCGCCGGCTGCAGATCGCGCGGCGCCGTTCTTGGCTTTGTTCAGCGGCAGCAAGCCCGTCAGCCCAGCAACTCAGTAAGATGCCTGGTGTTTGGTAAACAGGCGTAAGAAAGTTGTTCGCAGGGCCATATTTGAAGTAAAGAACGCGGAGGGAGGCTGAGACGTAGTGGCACGCGATCGCCCTATCGTCTATTGGTCGCCGGTATTTGGGACGAATACAGGGGCTACTGTCCGTGCAGTTGAAACTCTCCAACCTTGAAGAAACAACCCTTTGAACAACAACTGACACGAATCCCTTAAAATAAACCCACGTCGTCGGATATTTGGACGACGCGCGCGACCCCGACGGAGCTCGTCGGCTTACCTTGTGGACTCCAGTGTCGTACGCGGTCCAGCGACTTGTTTCCCCAAGCAACTGCCAACGTTGTCTACTTCGCCATTGGGGAGGACCCAAGACACACAAACCCGGAAGCAGTCAAGTCAACGGAACGGCATAATCGTGCCGACTGCATGCGCCGAGTCACCGACGACGGGACCAACGCCCGATATTGAACAAGCTTAATTCTGCGATTCACAATTCGATTTTGTCGTGGTCAAATGCCTGCGCCCCAGACCAGATTAGACTGCAAGACGGCCGACGATCCCTCCTGATCTCCTCCCTCTCTCCCTTACGATCGCGAAACCGCCCTTCCCCCGACCGACGAGATGGCGCCCAGCGAGCCTATGTTGCCCGCTGCGATAGCGCCCGATCATGCACGAGATACCCGGAGATCATTCTCCAGCGCGGACCGGATGAGCCAATCCGTCGCGTCTACGAATAGGTCGAGGTCGACAGTGCGGTCCTCGGGATTGCAGGCGAAATTGGGACTGGCAGGCGTTGCAAGACGGACGTTGGGTATTTCATTACTGTTGGTAACGGTGTTATTATGGACGATATCCAACTTTCTTGCATCGGTGAGGCTTCCTCTCCTCCCTTGCAATCTCTGGCGGTGAGCGTCTGGCTGACGGCTGACTTTTGACAGTACATCTTTTCGGACCATTCCTACGACAAACCCTTCTTCGTGGTGTATATGAACACTTCGGTCTTTGCAGTCTCCCTGGTACCCATGTTAGTCAAGTTCGTCATGCGGCACGGCATCGAGGGCCTGCGGCGCGAGGCAATGGTGGTATGGAACGAGCATAAACACGGCAAGGGAGGCCTTAAGGCGGAGGGAGACGAAGAGGACGCGGTGGCGGGCGAGCGGCTGCTGGTCGACGATGAGCCGAGCTTGGAGGCGGAAGGTTACGAGCCTAAGGTCGAGCGCATGAGCTTCCGGGAGACGGCCATCATCAGCCTCGAGTTCTGCATGCTGTGGTTCTTTGCGAACTACCTGGCATCCGCGTGCCTGGAGTACACGAGCGTAGGGAGCGTCACTATTCTGAACTCCACGAGCAGTGTCTGGACTCTCGTGTTCTGTGCGCTGATGCGGGTGGAGGGATTCACAATTCGCAAGTTCATTGGAGTGTTGGCGTCGTTGACGGGCATTGTCCTCATCTCGACCGTGGACCTCTCCGGCTCGAGTGACGAGAATCGCGGGTCGTTCCCGCACAAGACGACGTCGCAGATTGCTATTGGCGATTCCATGGCCTTTGTTAGTGCCATTATCTATGGCCTCTACGTCACGGTCATGAAGGTGAGGGTCGGTAATGAGGATAGGGTCAACATGCCGCTCTTCTTTGGCTTGGTGGGCCTATTCAACTTGGTGTTCCTTTGGCCGGTGTTCTTCATCCTGCACTTCACCGGCATGGAACCGGTACGTGCCCCGTCTAACCGAATATCTACGCAGTTCTGACAGTGTCACAGTTTCAACTTCCGCCGACAGGCAAGATCTGGGCCATTGTCATTGGCAACTCTCTGTCTTCCTTCATCAGCGACATGTCGTGGGCGTATGCCATGCTGCTCACTACGCCTTTGGTGGTGACGGTTGGTCTGTCTCTGACGATTCCTTTGTCGCTCATCGGCGAGATGATCCAGTACTCGCAATACTCCAGCTGGGTATACTGGGTTGGTGCGGCAGTCGTTCTCATCTCCTTCTTATTCATCAATCATGAGAGCAAAGAAGACGAGTCGGGTGATAAGGGCCCCCGGGCAGGATCCAGGGGGGCACAGTTATAGAAATATTTGTCAATGCTAATTAAGAGGCACGAGCAAGGCCGCCGTGTAGAGCCCTAGGCGGCACCACTATGCATAGACAAGGCGTTAGGCGGGCGTATGCCAGGATCAGGTTACCTCCTGGAACGCTGATACGAGCACGATACCAAGTATCTGCTCTTTTTCGTTGATAATTGAATTACTTTGCATCGCGTATGTTCCATAAGGACTGTTTGTCAGGTGAGCCGGATCGAAAGTGAGCGGCACATTTAAGCAGCTTGGCACTCCCAGCTACACGCTTGTCTTGCTGCAATCCGTCTTGGCATCCACTAATACCACGCAGCGCGCCATCCAACGGAAGACTCGGGGGAGCTTCACACGATGAGCAGTGGGCATCTGCAAGTCGCGCAGCGGAGAGAACACGAGGAGCGCTTCGGGTCATTGGCTGCCCGAGGGCGAGCGAGATTATTGACACACCAGTTGGTACAGGAAGGAGAAGAGGGCACAGCCGAGGGCGGGACGGCCTGCATGAGACGGGATTTCTGAGAATTCCATGGTCCGGTTTTCCAAAAGACGATGTTTGCTCCTTTCGGGGTGTGATCGACAGGAAAGGAGCCGCGCAAGCGAATTCGCCTCCCTTGGCCTGTGGTCCTCCGTGCTGGTGTTTTTTTTTTTCTGTCGTCAACTCCACCAAAGGCGAAGGTTTGCTGGGCTCCCCCCTGCGCTGATAGAGTTGCGGGAACGCTGAAAGTATGTTGAGTTTAAGCCTTCCGAGCGTTATTTACGTGGTAGCACGGTTGTAACGGGGGCAGACAGATCTGTGCTGGTGACGATGGAGAGTGCGCTGAAGGTCAGCGACCTTCTTAAGCACGGGCTTGAGAGGTTTCTTCTGGGGAAGTGCAGCTTGAAGATAGGACCGATCAGTGCGGACGATGTTGGGCAGAAGCAGTGGCTTGACATCCATGGGTGATGGCCTGCCAAAAAGCCGATCGATGGGAGAGAGTCTTCCTTCTGCAGAGGGGGGCGCTACGTTTAGGTGAGGTCTCGGGTCTCGTTTCTTCCTTGGGGCTGTCTCTCCCAGCTTCCAGGTTCTCTGCGCAAGCCACGCCACAGGGCCATTCTTTGCCCGCCGTGTCCAGCGTGTTTTGCTATGTCTTCCAGTGCAGCGGCGCAGAGTCGCAGTGGCACAAAGTTCCAGAGAGGCCCAGGCCGATGGGAAAAAGTGGCCCTACGGGGCGAGACCGCGCACAATGGCACCTCTCAAGACCCCTGAACCTGAACTTGAACCTGAACATGTCGGGTCGGCCATCCGCTGTCGCTGTCACTTTCCAGGCCCCCCTCGCCATTCCCCCGCTCTCCTCTCTCAGTGTCCCCGTCCCCCTCTTCAAGGTTTCCCTGGGCGTGGATCCTCGTCAGTTTGCTCACTCACTCCACGCGCGCGCATGTTGTCGCCTCTTCCCAAATTTTTTTTTTCTTTTCTGATCCTTAAGTCGTCGAATGGTCATTGTGCGATCAGCAGTGAGTGATCGAGTTCGCCCCCCGAGCGGACCGGGGGGCTCTCCAGAATGTGGCAGTGAAGTCGTTGGTCATGGACCCCGTCCCGTCTTTGGGAGCTGGTCTGAAGCGGGAGTGGCCCACGGGAGCTAAACTCTGGCCGTAAAGAAAGTCGACGAGACCTTTGTGGCTCCGTCAACTTGGGAATAGCACTTCCGCCAGACAAGAGAGACATGAGAGCACTTTTGTTCCTTGACAAGCCAGCATAAACAAACATCTGAATCACCTCGACCGAAATCGCTGGATATTCTGCCCGCCCACGTCTGCTCCACGGTTTAGGCGCACAACTCAACGTGAGCGCAAGGTAGCCTCATGCTTCCTGCCATACCAGCGCTAGCTCCTTTTCCAACCCCGTTGGCCCTGTTCCTGTCCGGTTTCTTTTTGGGACACTATTTCTTTCCTCCCCTTGTCAAATACGCATGTGGAATATCCCGGTGTATTCCCCTGTAAACCCGGCGCAGAAACAGACGCCAGGCCGAGAGAGTCCTGGTCCCATCTCGCGCGCATCGCATCGGGCCCCGGGTGACCTTTCTCTACCTTAACCCCGGGAATCCAGAACCTCTCACTTTTGTTCTCTCTCTTGCTGCCTTCACTCTTTCCCTCACCCGTACTTTCTCCTGGCACCATCGCTGCCTCCTTTTCTCTGAGCTAGGTACCTACTTTCGTTCTTACTGGCCCGTCGGTCTCGAGCTTTTCCATGCCCTGGCGGGAGCGAACAAGACAAGAGGCAACCCGATCACTGGACCGCACCGTCTGCCAAGGATCGACGCTACGGCTGCCGCTTCCAGTTGGTTTCTCATCCACGTCTGTTCCCTTCGCTCCCTCTGTCTTGTTTTCTTGCATTACACCTCCAAGTCACCCAGAGCAGTAAGGAGCGGCGAGAACCAAGTCTTCTAGGACTACCATTGGCCTGCCTTTATCCAAAGCAAGCCACATCCTCTGTCGTTGAACCACCACAATACCAACCGCTCTCCTTCGATACCTACACCTCTTCAAAATCAAAACATTTGTTACTTTTCCTGGCAACAACCTGTCTTCCCGAGAAGATATTACCTGGCGTTGTCAGAGGACGACGTCGTACTTCTCGAGACCGATCTGCACACCTACAACCTACGCTACCAATCTGCAACCCACACGCTTCCTATAAGTTGTCGTCCAACGCCGCAACTCCTCCACCGGGGGCTTTGTTACAAAAAAAACGCCACGGCGACGCCGTGATTATGGCTCCAACATCCGCGCCGCCGGCCGAAGAAATCCAACGTCCCCTGGCCGAGTCCATCGCCGCCGCAACTCGCTCCGTCCACGCGAAGCTTAACAAGCTGATCATCGCCCGCCTTCCGCTGGCGATCCCTCCCCTTTCTGCCGACCCCTCCATCTACGTGTCTGGACTCCTTCATATTGCACCTATCTACATCGCTTTCGAATCAGTATGGAAAGACATTGTGGATTCCATTCCGGTAGAGTCACGAGATGGAAGCAACGTGCTCGACGACTTACTTCGTGTTCCCCACGACCAACCCGGGTCGATACATAATGTCGACGCCACTAGAAACATGCGTTCGATTTTGAAGTCTCTTTACTTACCAGAGCTCATGCGTTCTGATCGGTTGCGGTCAGACATTGGCTTCCTGACTGGGTGGTCCCCTGAGATGGTAGACGAACAGCTGAAGACAGTCTCTAGCTCGGGGCGTCTCGCCGAGTTCACAAGGCATGCAAAGCGCACCATCGAGAAGAAGCCCCACACCGTGCTCTCGTACTCCTATATCCTGTTCATGGCACTATTCGCTGGTGGAAGGTTCATCAGGGCCACGCTCGAGTCTGCAGGCTCTGACTTTTGGGAGCAAGTGCCATCGCCGATTCCGCCTCTCGGAACGATTTGTCAACCACGGCAACCAAAAGAGATCGATCCACTTGGAGCCATTCCTACAAGACCTATTGATCTTTTGCGAGGCGAGCCTGGAACGCTGGAAATTGGGGCAAAGCATGCGCGGCACACGCTTCCACTGAGCTTCTTTCACTTCGCCACTGTTCTCGACGGGGAGGATCTCAAAAAGGAGTTTAAGAAACGCCTTGCAGAATCCGAGGCACAGTTTACGCCGCGGGAAAGGCACGACATCATTCAAGAGGCCATTTGCATCTTTGATAACATGCTTCTTCTCGTCAGCCAACTGGACAACGTGTGCGATACAAACTTGGATGATGTGGCTGGCATGGATTCCTGGGCACCACTTGGCTCTGGTCACCGTCTGCGTGACAGCGTGGTGGTGGCCCGCGAGAGAAAAACGCAGGCATCTGAAAGAGAGTCGGGGGATGGCGAAAGGTCGAACACTTGGCTTTGCAAGCACGCAAGACAGCAAAAGTCCGAAATGGGAGAGATCTCTGGCGCAGGCAACTTGGAGGGCTACGCGCCAGCCGGTTGTCCAGCGTCTGGATCTATGAAGTTCGATGCGAAGCTACCGATTCCTGACAGGAAAGGCACCGGCAATACGCCCTCGACATACGGTGCGGCTACTTCACAATTGCCCATGGCCAAATCTTTAAGCGGCTCACGTTCGTCTACGGCTCTGTTTTCCAACATCGTTCTTGTGGCGGTACTAGCGACGATTGTGGGCATATATTTCTTTGCTACGAGACCTGTAGATAAGGGCTTACCGGTGGAGGGTGATGAGATGGCACTATGACGATGCATTGTATGACGAGCTTGGCGTTCAGGAGCGTTTTTATTCAGGATACCACATGGGATAGATATACGATACCCCCTAGTTGCTTTCTGGAGTTTTGGTCTGGCGGGTTTTCGTCAGACATGTGTGAACGGCAGATGGGTAGAGCAGATCCAGATAGTCAGGCGCCAGATGAGCACCGGTGACGAATCAAGTATCCTCATAACCTACGTATTCGCGTATTCTGTAGAGCGTATACATCATCTCACCACACACGACTTCCAAGACACCGGGGTATATGAAGAAGTCTCGTTCATCAGCCAGCAAGCACCCTAGGTGGACAAGTGCCCAGCGGTCAGGACAAGCGCAATGCGCGGCGCCCTGGTGACTACGGTCCTCCAGTGGGAGCTTGAGGGTTCGAGTTGATCCTTTTGCCGTTCTCGTTTTCTGTAACACTTCTTTTTTTTCCCTCTCGGAATCTTCTTCTTCGTTTCTTTGAATTGGTGTCATAAACACGCCCCTATCTATCCCCAACAACAGCAACATCGAGCGACACATTCCGTGGGAAGTCTGCTCAGTACCCATCAAGCACATCACCTCACAGTCAACCACAGATTATAATGACGTTGTCTCATTATAGTTGCCAACGGACCCCAAAGTCGTCTACCGAAGAAATAAAAGACAAACAGAACCAAAGGTATCTCTAATGTACTCCTAATGCCAATGCCGATGCCAGTGCCAAACCTGCGGTGTCCTGAAATGCACCAAATAAAAAACGCAGGCAATGTGTGTACAAAAGCCAGAAAACTTTTCCTCTCCTCTCGTGGCGTGGTGAGCAACCCATCATCCATCCATCCTTCTTCATGAGTATCATTAGTCAAAAAGGACAAGAACGCCGCTCTCAGCATTCAGAATGCATGTCATCGTCCATGTCCCAGTCCTCCGAGACGTCGGCATACCCAGACATGTGTCGTCTTCCTCCAAACTCCCCGCCCGTGCGGAGGTCCCACGCCGGACCGCACCCGTTGGCGGCGTCGACGCTGTTGTCGTCGCCCTCTTGCCAGTGCCGCGCCATGTAGTCGTCCGAGATGGTGACAAGCTTGCCCTCGTTGGTCCAGCTCAGCCCCGTGACTTCACGGCGGTGACCGCGGATCAGGGGCGTGCCGTTTCTGACGATGGGCACCTGGCCGGTCGTCGCTTTGGAGTTGCCGCCGGCGGCGGCGGTTGTGGGCTCGGCAGCGGCCGGGAGGTGACTTTGAGTGTCCCAGTGCTCTCTCATCGCACGCTCGTCGGTCGGGAAGAGGAGGGCGCACTTATCGCTTCCGACAGCCAGGAGTTCAGTACCGGTGATAGAGACGGGGCGGACGGCGCAGCGCACGTAGAACGACTTGACGTGGAACATGTCGTGCTTGAAACCGTACAGGGGCCCGAGACCTTGCGCGGCTGTGCCGGCCTTTTGACGCGGAGGACGGTCGGAGAGTTCTGGAGCGTGGCCGAGCATGAGGTGGGAGGTGGAGTAGGCGTAGACGGTGTTGTCCTTGCAGACGGCGTATAAGCGGGCGGCGTCGCTGCTGAGGGCGAGCGAGGTGAGGCCGTAGGGGCGCCATCGGTGGGTTGCGGGCTCGGCAGTCACCGCCAGGGGAGTTGCGTCGGGGCGGTTCCGGGGTGTGATGTAGCGGGTGTCCCATAGCTTGATGCAGGCGTTTGCTTCGGAGGCGGACAGGAGGAGGTGCTCGCGGCCCGGGGGCATGTACTGCAGGGCCGTGACCGACGCGGGCGACGTGATACCCTCGACGGTTCGGGCGTGGGCGCCGTCGATGGTGTTCGTTGTTCGCGCCCAGAGGGGCGAGAGGCTGCGATTCCTGTGGAAGACGCCTTCCGGGCCGCGGGTGGAGAAGGCGGCGGCCGGGGCGGCGCAACAGCGGAGGTCCCAGATTTGAATCTTGCCGTCTCGGTCGGACGTTGCTATTACGCTTCCATTCGCCCTCCCTGGTTGGAACTCGACGCGGCGCATTGACTGGAAATGACCACCGTTGAGCTCGGCGGCGACGGACTGGGTCATGACGTCGAAGATCTTGCCGGAGCGGTCGCCACAGGCGCTCACGAGGCGGAGGTCATCATCTGAGAAGGCGAGGTCCATGATGGCATTTTCATGGCCCTGCATGATGATGTCGACCTTGGCTTTGGGGGTCTCTCCTGCTTGAGTTGTGGTGGTGTCGAAGAAACGGATGAAACCCTCCTCATCGCCGATTGCTGTAAGAGGGGCATCTGCAAAAGTTAGACTCGTTGCATTCGAGATAAATGAGGGGGGCTTACTGTGACAGCTCGCCAGACTGAAAGGAATAGTATTCGATTGAGTCAGATGCGCGTTGATCATGTGTGTATCGGTACCCTTGCTCCAGAAAGATGCAGTTGTAGCTCGTGAATCTGGGTATGATTAGAAAAGGAACCCAGGAAGCCTAGAAGAAACTCACCAAATGCAGGATACTCGAGATGTTGCCGACCTGGCCGGGGGGTGCTCCCCTGTTCGCGAAGCAGCAGTTGAGCCTCGAATCCGCGATTGCGAAGTTTTATCACAGGCTGTGGGCGATATGGCGGTTCAGGCTGCGGTCGATCAGCTCTTGGCTCTCATGTCGCCAGGTTGATTCAACTTACAGATTTCTCCTTGGAAGGCTGAAGGGGTTTTGTAAGAGACGACAGCGGCTTTCCTTTTCCAGACGCCTGGACACCCGCGCGGTTGCACTTGAAATAATCAATCTGATCAAAGTCAGCAATTGCAAACTCTAAAAAACGGCGTTAAACGCACTAGGGTAGACCTTGGCCTCAGACCCTCGTATGCCGCAGTCGCAAAGTTGCTGGCAGTCAAGGAGCTGAGCTTCCGCGCAAACTCATCCGGTGATGTCTGCGGTCCAGTCGGATATTTTCTTCCCAAGGGCGGCAGCTCAGGGCCAGTGGGAGAGTGCACATCAGGCGAACCAATCGCCTGGTCCTCCATGTTCTCAACATTCTCCAACAGAGATCTCGCGAGAGGACTTCTACCAAGGGGCGCCTCATCGTCCTCCAAATCCTCCAATTGTGTTCTTGAAAGTTTCGTACTCGATCCGCGGGCCGGCAGCGGCAACTTCATGGGAATCGCATGAACAACGCCCCTCTTCCTCTTTTTTGGCCCGTCCTCGCTACCAAAAGGCGACAGCAGGCTCGAAGTCGATGTCGGTGAAATCGGTTCCGGAGCTCCCAGACTGGATCGTGGTGGCGTCTGCTGTGCGTTAATCGCAGGCCCGCCCATCTCGGCGAGGACCGGCCTCGAGCTCTGAGAGGACATGCCGCGCGGTGTGAAGAACCGCGTGAACTTCCGAGGCGTCAGGATGGCCTTGCGTTTCTCCTTTCGAATGTTTCGCGGGGGTGGTGATGAGGGGAGCGTGGGCGAGGAGGCGGGGACGAGGCCATCGCTCGGCGGCGGGCTGGCCATGCCGCCGTGGTAAACCATGACGAATGTGGATTTATTAGGCTTTTCGTGTAAGTCGTCGGTATACGTTTGAAGTAAACAAAGAACGGACAATAAAGAGAGTGTTTCCAGCGTAAAATCTGTCGTTCAGAGTCTAGGGAAGAAAGCTTCAATCGTGGGATTGACTGTGTGCTGGGGTGGTGAATGGCAGGGCCTGAGGGATGGGGCGGAGGAGGCGAGCTCGTGTCTGACGTCGGGTCTTTACCAGATTCAACCACCAAAAATGTACCCTCAACGCGCGATGGTGTCGCGCGCGCGCGTGTCGACGCGGAAGACCCACCCATGGCCGGGGTTCCTGTTTAATTGATTTTTGGGTGGTTTCCCACTCCGGATTCGCGGGTCCAATCAGATGAGAAGGGCCCGCATGTCAAAGCTCCAGGCCAGGGAAGACCCACCTCGCTCGCATTATCTCCACGTGACCGTTATCGGGTCTCAAAAATTTCGAGAATTTTTGGCCATTCAGGCGGCGGGGGCCTTTTTTCAAGGGTCGGTTTCTTCACTGCAGAGCGAAGCGGACGGACGGTACGCCCAAAAGTTTGGATTTCTCTCGAGTTCCGCCGTCGCCGCCGCCCCGTTCGACAAGATGGCGATCCAGAAGAAGCACGGAAAAGGACGTTTGGATAAGTGGTACAAGCTTGCCAAGGAGAAGGGATACCGTGCCAGAGCTGCGTTCAAGCTGATCCAGCTGAACAAGAAGTATGGCTTCTTGGAGAAGAGCAGGGTCGTTGTCGATCTTTGCGCTGCGCCAGGCGTAAGTTTGTTTTCGCAAGAAAAAACATGTTCCAATGTCATTGTTGCGTGCAGTATCTAACAATCGCATGTCTAGTCATGGTGTCAAGTCGCAGCCGAGACATGTCCCGTCGGCGCGTTGATCGTCGGTGTCGATTTAGCCCCCATTAAGCCGATCCCCAAGGTCATTACCTTCCAGAGCGATATCACCACCGAAAAATGCCGAGCGACGATCCGCTCGCACCTCAAGACCTGGAAGGCCGACTGTGTCCTCCACGATGGTGCGCCCAACGTCGGTACCGCTTGGAACCAGGACTCCTTCAACCAGGCCGAGCTGGTGTTGCAGTCCATGAAGCTGGCGACGGAGTTCCTGGTCGAGGGCGGCACGTTCGTGACCAAGGTCTTCCGCTCCAAGGACTACAACCCGCTGCTGTGGGTGTTCAACCAGCTCTTCACAAAGGTCGAGGCCACCAAGCCGCCGTCGTCGAGAAACGTGTCTGCCGAGATCTTCGTCGTCTGCAAGGGCTACAAGGCGCCCAAGCGCATCGACCCCCGGTTCCTCGACCCCCGCGCCGTCTTCGCCGAGCTGAAGGACGCGGCGCCGAACAACGAGGCCAAGGTGTACAACCCCGAGGTGAAGAAGCGCAAGCGTGAGGGTTACGAGGAGGGCGATTACACGCAGTTCAAGGCCGTCTCGGCCAGCGAGTTCATCCAGACGGTTGACCCGATTGCGATCCTCGGCAGCGCGAACCAGCTGTCGTTCGACCAGCCGAACAATGGCGACGTTGCGCTGGCGGCTCTGGACAAGCTCCCCGAGACCAACGAGGAGATCCGCAGGTGCTGCGCCGATTTGAAGGTTCTTGGAAGAAAAGAGTTCAAGATGCTGCTCAAGTGGCGTCTCAAGGTCCGCGAGATCTTTGGCTTCCCCACCAAGAAGACGGAGAAGGCCAAGTCTCTGCAGGAGCAGGTCGCTGGCGAGGAGGTGGCCGAGGTCGAGGACATGGACGAGGAGCTCCGGATCCAGGAGGAGCTGGAGGCGCTCAAGAACAAGGACGACTCCAAGAAGAGGAAGGAGAGGAGGAAAGAGAACGAGAAGAAGCAGAAGGACATCGTGCGCATGCAGCTCAACATGGTGGCGCCCATGGATATCGGTATGGAGCAGTCCGGACCCCTCGGCCCGGACTCCATGTTCGCGCTCAAGACGGTCGACAAGGCCGGCGGCGTGAACAAGATCGCCAAGGGTAGGATGGCCATCCTCAAGGAAAACGAGAAGAAGAAGCAGGAGCAGGATTCCGGAATCTCGTACGGGTCCGACGACGACAGCGAAGACGAGGCCGAGGACCGCCTCGAGCGTGAGCTGGACGGCATGTACGACCAGTGGAAGGAGCGCAAGTCGGCAGCGGATGCCAAATGGCGGGCCAAGCGCGCGCGTGAGGAGCACAACGACGAGGAGTGGGAGGGTGTCTCGGCCGACGAGCAGAGTGATAGCGATGAGGAGTTTGAAATCGAATCGGGCAGCGACGACGACTCTGACGAGGACGAGGACGACGGCGACAAGCCGCTCGTCACCGACTTGGACAACACCGCGGAAGACGGCGACCTATCGAAGCGCGCGAGGAATTTCTTCAGCCAGGACATCTTCAAGGATATTCCTGGCGTACTCGACGAGCCCGAGGATGAAGGCATGGACGGCGTCGAATACACCAACGGAGCCGACTCCGATGAGGAGGAGGCCAGGCCTTCTAAGAAGGCCAAGAAGGAGTCCAAGGCTCAAAAGGCCAAGGACGAGAAGAAGAAGGCCAAGGAGGACAAGAAGAAGACTGTTGAGAAGGAAGAGGAGGACGAGTCCAGCGAGAGCGAAGACGACGGCGGTTTCGAGGTTGTCAAGCACAACGAGGAGGACTGGGAGAACCAGGAGAAGCGCAAGGCGGACGGCAGACTAGGTAAGCTCTCTCTCACATCACCCCTCCCCCAGAACTCATGCTAACCCCCCGCCAGACATCGACATCATCACCGCCGAGGCAATGACGCTCGCGCACCAGCTCGCGACGGGCCAAAAGACGAAGCACGACGTCATCGACGACGGCTTCAACAAGCACGCGCTCAAGGACCGCGACGGGCTGCCGGACTGGTTCATCGACGACGAGGGCCGGCACGACAAGCCGCACAAGCCCATCACCAAGGCGGCGGCGGCGGCGATCCGCGAGAAGCTGCGCGCGTACAACGCGCGCCCGATCAAGAAGGTGCGCGAGGCCAAGGCGCGCAAGAAGTTCAAGGCCGCGCAGCGCCTGGAGAAGCTCAAGAAGAAGTCGGACCTGCTCGCCAACGAGGAGGGCATGACGGAGAAGGAGAAGGCGGAGAGCATCGCCAAGATGATGGCCAAGGCCGGCAAGGTGAAGCGCAGGCCCAAGCCGACGCTCGTCATTGCCAAGGGTGAGTTCTTCTTCAGAGATTCTGTTAAAAATGCGTTGCTAACGTGCTGCCGCAGGTGTCAACCGTGGTGTCAAGGGTCGTCCCAAGGGCGTCAAGGGACGCTACACCATTGTGGACTCGAGAATGAAGAAGGATCTGAGGGCGCAGAAGAGGATAGCCAAGAAGAAGAAATAGTCGTCGCTGCAGTTGTTTTGTTAATCATACCCCGAATCTTAGATGGCGAGGAAAATGATAGAGTTCATGGTAATCAAAAAGCAAATATGGGAACGGAAAGACATCACCACGAGTATTTGACGATTGTGTTTCTGTTTCTGTGTCTGTATTGCTCGTTGGAAAGGCCCTGGCCGTGTGTCTTTGTGCGATTATCTGAATCGTCATGTCCACGAGGTGGGATGGACGACAGTGCGTGGACGAAGCATGTCTCTGAGGGCCTCAAGACATGCATGGTGTGAGAGGTTCTCAAATGGTGCCAAGTCGAGCAAGTTGGGATATAATCATACTTCACATTATCATAAGTCTTGTAACTAGATAACTCGTCCCGCTGCCCTGAAAAGCGTACCTCTATCGACGGATGAAGGGAATCATAAGTAAAAAGGACAAATGCCGCCGCCAAAATAACAAACAATCAAAAACCCTATGCCAGGCACCGTGGTTCGTACTTTACAGCATCTTGAACAAGATGGATGGACGACGCGCAGAAACAAACGCAAACCTCCCGTCTTTTTTTCCAGGAACGTCTAGCCCCCTCGTCGAGGTGTTCCCCTGCATCTTGACATCGTACAAGTGTTCGGTATTTACCGCCGTCCGCAAAGAACCCATGAAAAATAATAACCAAGTAACGCCGTTTCTCCTTCTGCGAGCAAGCCGTAAATGCAAAGTTGCCGCTCCGTCGTGTGAGTACATCGATTCGTACGCTTCTCCGGCCATTGTGTGGTTGGAGAGGAGAGTCTGTCCCCGCCCATCTATTCGTCCTCTACTTTGATCCTCGGTCCTTGGTCAGGGGCTCGCGGACCCAGCATCCAATCCTGCATGGCCAGCCACTCGCTCCAGCTGGACTCTGCGCCTTGGATCTCCTTCTCGGTGACGTTTTGCAGGGGTCTGAGGAAGGGGACCTGCTGCTCGCCGTCCATGTCGTAATGCGTCTTGACTTTGAGCCAAGTTTCGCTCTTGGCTGCGAACATGTAGTTGCGACGCTCGGCTTCGTGCATGGGCCCAATGCCGGCCATCCAGTCGTCGCCAAAGAAGCCGTGTAACACGGCGGGATAGTCGAAGCCGGTGGCCACCAGTCGACGAACGTACGGCGTCAGTGTCGTGTAGGTGGCTGACGGTAACTGGGCACCAAGCGGCAACTTCCCAGCTGCCCGGGCGGTAGACGGGGTTGAAGGCCCGGGCCCGGCAGGGGATGAGGGCCCGGTCTGCTTTGAAGAGAGGACCGGGTTGTGCGGCTTCTGGAAGGGCAGCTGGATGTTGACGAAGGCAGCCACTGCCTGAATGGGCCCTGTGTACTGGGCGTGGTCCAGAAAATAGCGTAGGCAAGACTGGAACTTGGGATACCACTCGAAGATGTCGAATTGAGACTCTTGGAACGGCTGCAGAGGAGGCCCGTTGAGCTGCGGTGCACCTGGATGCCCGGTGAAAGAGTGGCCTACCTGTGCATACTGGAACTGGAACGACGATGAGCCAGCGGATGAGCCGCTTGAGTGATGGTAGGCCATGAGGTCTCGGGGCAGGATGCTGCTGCTGATTCGTGGCAGAGTACCGAGAGAGATTCGGAGTTCGATTTTTTTCTGATCGGCTCGTCGGTTGTGTGTCGGCCGGGTTAAGAGACGTCAAATAACGAATGACAGACGGGGCGACGAGGGTGGGTAGACGGGTTCGGGACAATCGACTAAAGCGTCAGAATGAGACCGAGTCGGGAAGACAGATAGCAGAGCGGCCCAATCCTGCAACCTCACGTGTGGAAGTGTCTAATAACACGATATCCGACGAGGCTGCAAGTGGCGGTTGCGATGTGTCTTCAGGCCCTGGAACGACTCAGAGTTGACAGAGAATTTGAGAGAAGTATGGTTGGAGGCACAGATCTGACGCGGATCAGGCAAGGACGACATGCGGGACGAGGAGGAGAAGGAGGAGCAGGACCACATGCGGAGCCCGACATGCATATAGATGGAGTCGGAGAAGCAAAGACGGCAGCCAACTGAATAAGGGTACGGTACCTTACTCGGACCAGGGGCTGTGTCTTTTTTTTTTTCTTCCGCTTGGAGAGAACGGGAGAGGCGGACAGCGGACAAGAGGAGACGTTGGTGACGGGATCTTGACGGGATGCCAGATGGGTTTAATATACTCTGGCTAATGTGCACAGAGAGTACGGAGGCTTATGTATGTGTAAATGGTCCCTTGTTATTTTTTCCCTCCCCCTTCCTCCTTGACGTTGAAAATGGACGGGGCGCCCACCCCATGGGACAGGTACTTAGGTTGATAGGAAAGGAAGGGGAGTAAGGAAGAAAAAAAAAAAAAAAGGGAAGAGAGAAGCGGAATGAGAGAGGTCGGAGGGTACCTCTGTACACGCTACTAACTGCAGCAGGGGCAGAACCGAGAGAGGGTACCTACATCAGAAAAAAAAAGTGACCAGGTCACCGTACCGTACCGCTCCTTGGGTTGAGATCGCGTCTGCACCCACGGCACGCCAATCCGGTGAGGCAGGAGAGGGCAGAACACACACACACACACACACTCACATGCATACCACCAGAAGAAAGAAAAAAAAGAAGGCGAGTCGGTGGACGCGATGTATGTGTGTGTGTGTGTGCTGTGCTGTGATGTGCTGTGCTGCGTGTGTGTAGTGTGTGTGCCTGTGTACCGCTACCGCTTCCCGTCCACTTCCCACTCGGTCCGTGGGTGAGAAAATCAGCTGAGGAAAGTACACATAGACAAGAGGTGCGGTGCGGACAGGTGTGAGAGATGCGGCCAATCTAGTCGGCAGACATCTCGCAAGTAGTCAGGAATCAAAAAGAATGGGTATCAGCCAAGCACCAAGGCACGGTAGACCGGTCGGTAGGCTGGCCGGTAGGTTTGGAATAGCGCGTTGCCATCCCGTTGATAGTGTAGCTAAATAAGTGGGAAGTGGCTAAGGTGAGGTTGTGGGAGGTTAGTCGTTGGCGCAGGTCAGGTAAGTCAGGTAAGGCTTCATGACTTTTGCTTGACCGAGTGTGCGCGCAATGGGTGTTTCGCCAGGGAGGCGTGAGAGTTGGACAAAGATGGGATGGGGGATGGGGGACGGGGGACAGGACTCGGTGACGGCAGCAACCAGACTAGGGGACTGGACTTGACTGGGAGGCGTGTGGGTAAGGTATCTGGGGGTGACCGGCTGATGATTGGCGCGAGGGGCAGGGGCGGCGCCGGCTTTCTCAGGGTCTGATCTGAGGTGGTGTTGGTGAGAGTGTGGAAATAGTGTTTGCGCCGGCTTGTCCGTCGTCGTCAACATCGGACGAGATGATGGCACGGAAGAGTGGAGGTGGAGCCCACAGTTGGCGGTAAGGATGCGATGCGATGCTGGTGTGTTGCTTGTGCTCGTTGTGGACGGTGAGAGGATGGACATCCATCCGTTGTCAAGTGAAGGTGGATAATGATACAAGCGGAAGCGAACAGTAGGTGCTTCAGCTATTGGGTTGACGATGGCGGGTAATGCCACCGCCTTGGACAAGCTCCTTGGTTAGCCAAGACGTCGAGGAATGCAAGACAAGACGACCTTGACGAGATCATAGACATGAAGGCAGGGCATTCCGATCAGAAGGGGCAGAGGGGAGCCCGAGTTCGAGGAACCAGGTCAGACGGAGAGAGACAGGCACACAGGCCAGAGCTAGAACACTCAGGTCGGGGCAAAGCCGAAGAAAATATGGATCGTTATGTGCAATATCTGGGTGGTGACATCCCGTCAGCCGCTCGGCGGAGGCGGTTCGAGACGTGGACGTGGAGATGGCCATGGTCATGGTCATGAGATGGCAGGGAAGTGGTAAGGTGGTGTCGACTCGGGGGACTTAGGCGCGTAAGAGTCAATATCGAGCCTAGCCCCGGGCCTGCTGATTCTGCGAGAAAATAGTGCTCCAGACAGAGGAAGAACGAAGCCGCCTTGACGAAAGATAGTTTGTAGTACGAGCAAGTGCCGTACCTAAGGTAAAGTCGAGATGGGAGGAACAGGTACGGGTAGGTGAGCACGGGCGGTTGCCCAGTCCATGGAATGGGGCACCGTCTGGCCATGGCTCACCGCGTCCGTGGTCTCTCCCAGCAGTACCTTGCCTGCTCTGCCTGTAGATGTATTAGATGCCGTGCGCCGCGATGCGGGTGTGGTGCAGGGACGTGCCCGCGGTCATCATCGGAGCCAACGCCGGCAGGGAGGCCATTGGCCGGTTGAGGGTGAGTGGGTAAAGTCAAGGTGAGATGCTGCACCGGAGGAGGATGGGAATCTAAACAGCGAAATGACAATGGAAATTCAGCCGGACAGGGCAGTTTCCCAAACGGTCAGCACCTAACCACTCGCCCGGGTTTGTGGCGGATGAAGGGGTGAGGCCGGTACGCCTACCTACCTACCTTAGAGTACCTAGGTAGGTAGGCAGATGAAGTCGGGTATGGGCATGGAAACCGACTTCAACTGTCCGCGAGTGCTTGTTCCTGAGTAAGGTATCCGTACTTGCCATGTAATTAAGATGGGTACCCGGGGATGTTAGTCAGCGCTACGCGTGCGCTAAACACCCCCTCCTCACGTAGGGGGGGAAAAAACCCCTTACTATAGAAAAAACCCCTTACTACTTAAGTTGACCCCCTATCACTAAAAGTATTATTTTCCCACCTAAATTACCTGTTTTTTCAACTAGATATAAACTAATTATACTGCTTTTTTCACCCTATATTTTCATATAAGTAACTAAAATACCTTATTAGTATAAACTCTACCTTAACTTAGCCTAAAAAGCAGCTTAGGTTATCTATATATAATATATATATACTAATTAGGGCTTATAATGCAACTACTAGCTTACTTTATCTCCTACCTCTATTAGGAAAGTAACTAAAACCTATAATATTAGCTATACTACTATTAGTAACGCTCTAAAGTATCTTAAAACCTCTAGAAGCTTCCTTAAGCTAACCTAGCAGAGTAGCTAGCTAAAGGCTATTACCCCTAGTGAGGATACTACCCTTACTACCTTTACTATATAGCTATATAAGGTAGGGTTTCCTACCTCTCTAGCTATAATTTAAGAGATAGTAAATACTTTTTAGGTCTTTAGAGGCTAGCTTTTAATATCTAAGTAGTAGTTTACTAGCTAAAAGGCTAACTACTTAAAGCTTTAAGTCTTTAAATTAATTAAGCTAATAGAGATTTATTAGAAGGGTGCTAAGTATAATTTAATGCTAATTAAGGAGTAGTTTAATTAATATAAGTTTACTATTAGCTAGTATAAACTTAAGCTTTTAGAGATTTAGAATACTAATAAATCTAGCTACTATATTAGCTACTTTACTAGCTATAGCTATATTATTATACTATAAGGTAAGCTAAAGTAAAATATAGCTCTAGAGATTATTAATCTAGCTAATTAAAAGTTATATACTCTTATAAGGTATAGTAATACTATTAGTGAGGTTATACTTACCTATATAATCTTTAAGATATAGCTGATTACTATATAAATTAAGTATAATATTAGAGAGGGGGTATACTTTATATAGTTACTTACTACTTTTTCTAACTAAGAGATTATACTAAATTATATTAAGTATTTTAATACTTAGTTATATAAAAGCTTAGCTAAGTATTAGAAGCTAGGTTTTACTATAGAGGAGTACTTTAGAGTTAACGCTTATAGCTACTATTCTAATAACTTATATATCTCTAGTATAAAGCTGAGGTACTAAGCTAAGTATATAGAGACAGCTTAGTATACTTCTACTAAGAAACTATATTAATTACTACTTCTAGATAGCTTCTCTAGCTATATTAATATCCCTCTTATAAAATACTATTAAGATTATAATATTATTATTAGGTTTTTTCTACTTTATACTATATATCTATTATAGCTAATAGATATTAAAATCTTCTAGCTATTTAAGAGTTATTAATAAGAGGCTATATAATATTAACTCTATAAAAGTACCCTTATATTTATAAAGAGTAACTTTATTAGAGCCTTTAGCTATATAATAAATACTATATTTATACTAGTAAATATTATAAAAAGCTTTAAAAAGTTAGGTATTTAGCTTATATAACCTAAAGTTATACTAAAATAACTTATAAAGAAGATATAAGAAGCTAATATTACTATACTAATATACTTTCTCGCTTACTTATTATATATAAATCGCTTTACTAAAATAAACCTTCTATTTAATTATATTACTACTAAGTATATACCCCTCTTTAGTTTACTTATTTACTAGCAATTTCACTATATAACTAAATATTTTAAAGAGGGTTAAGTTATAGTTAACTAAAGTAAGGAGTTTATATAAGATAAGAATATATACTTCTTAATATTATATAAGAAGACCTAAGTGAGGTAAGTAGTAAAGCTAAGCTACTTATTTATTATAAGTGTAACTTTCCTAGAGATTATTAAATACTATGAGAGGTAGGTAACTAAAGCTATATAAGTAGAAATTAAGCGTTAATATACCTATATAAAAAAAGAGGCTAAGAGGTAGTACTTAGAAGTATATATAGAGTATTTAAAATCTAAGAAGTAGTAGGTTAATAGTAAGGTAAAGATATTAACTTTTAAATAGTAGCTCTATTATACTAAGAAAGATATTAACTTTATTATATTTAACCTAAAAGACTTTTACTAATTTAATAAGTTTTAGCTAAAGTTTATAGTTAATATAATTAACTTTAACCTTAAGCTACTACTAAAGGATATTATTAACTATATAAAGTATATAATAAGACTTCTTAGTTAGTTAAATATTAACTAACTACTATTAGAAGTAATAGAAATATCTACTAACCTTATACTTAACTTAGATATATTTATTAAGGTTAATAATCTTATTAAAGATATTATTAATAATATAGTATTAAAATTAATAGTTAATTTTAATATTAACTTTAATATTAATAATAATATTATTAATAAACTTAAACTACTTACCCTACCTATACTGAAGATACTAGTTATACTTATATTAGTAATAAGGTATAAGTTAATATATTATACTATTATAAAGGGGGTTAACGCTTAGAAAGCATAAGAGGTACTATAATAAGTAGTAATAATACCTCTAGTAATATAAAGTTAATCTTAAAGTTATTATACTTAAAATAAGTTTATAAACAAAGATATAATAATTATAAAGTTATAAGTAGTTATATAGTTAATTTAAATATACTATTAGATTATATATATTAAGACGATTATAACTATTATACTTTTATTATAATATAATATAGTTATAGGTAGTTAATTAATATACGAAGTTAGTAATTATAATAGTGAGGTATTAAAACTAGCATTTTTAGTGTTTTGGGTAGTAAGGGGTTTTTTTGCTAGTAAGGGGTTTTTTCCCCCCCTATGTGAGTAGGGGTCTTTAACGTAAGCCTGTGACGCTAGGACCCCCGGGTAGGTCACGGAGGTAGGTGCCTACCTACCTAAGGTACCTTGCTTAAGGTAGGCATGGAAGGAAGTGAGAAGGGGGCGTGGATTGAGACCGTCCGAGTCTTTTTTTTTTTTTTTTTTTATTACATTTAGCCCAGGGACCTGGGCCATGGCCAATTAAAAACATAACAAAACCCCCCACCACCAAAAACACGGGGCCAAACACCCC
>JAKMWT010000325.1:0-64236 GCA_025327155.1 Colletotrichum sp. SAR 10_75 | reverse complement strand
TTGTGATGGTAGCTCGGGGTGGGCCGGGCTTGGGTGGTTTTTTTTTTTTTTTTTTTTTTCTTGCCCCCGGCGTGGTGTTGTCTCCTTGTTGGTCCGTGGGAGAGAGGAGCGAGGGGGATGAAGCTCGTTGGTTGGTCGGAGCTACGTTGCCAACCTGGGTTCCTTAGTGCGTACCTTACTGCGAAGGCTACGGATTCACTTGCATTTGCTGCTGGCAGGGCCGGGGCGTCCGTCCGTCAGTGGAGTCTCGGAACGGAAACTGCCATGCAGCAGCAGCAGCAGTGAGAGAATTGCAGATTATCGCGTTGCGCTTCTTTCCTTCACCGCCCATCTGCCGCCCGGAGTAATTTATCGCGTCCCCATGCGAGATAAGAGGATATCTGAGTTTCCTTCTTTCTCGGCGCATTTGAGGGGTCGGGTGGTGCGAGACGGGAGCCGCTTGATAGCCTGGACTGCTAGTGTGGCACGAGTTTGCTTGACTGGTGCTGGTGCAATGCAAAGGACAGAGATTTTTTGAGGAAGCGATCTGGGCTGCTATCATGCACCCCCGGTTGGAAAGGGATTCCCGTTCGTGGAGTGGTCTGGTTAAGCTGTTGTGTTGCTTGGAAGGCTTGCTTGCACCTGCAGACGACTGCATGTCTTGCTACCTTAGCAGCGGGTTTGCGGCGTTGTAAATGGACCCTGGATTTGCTTCTCGCCCTGGGCTACCGTTACAGTTCTATCACTATCCGTACGGCAATATCGTACACCTCTCGTGTCTAGCTTCCATGACGCTTCTCCTGCAATGACCGGATACGGACGCAGAGATTGTGCGACAGCGCTGCTGGTCCCATCGACCGCCTCGGCAGGTAGCCAGATGGGTCGGTATCCGTCCAGGACTCCAGGTATCCGTGCAGGCGACGGCGGAAATATCGAGCAGAAAGACGACAACAGGATGGAGCCGGCCGAGGTGAATCAAGCGCTCGCCGTCCGCCCGAAGAACCCAACCCCGGCTCGGTGAAGTCCCCGTTGGTTTGGACCCTGGAGGCTGGCGACTGGACTCCTGGAGCAGCCCCCCGTCGGTGAGGTGGCTCCGGAATAATCGCGGCCAATTGAGAAATTCCAGGCGGACTGTGGACTGGCGGGTCGAGTTCAATTTCGATGTTCCTGGGAGCAAGGTGCCCCTCGGTGATCTCGGGCAAATTCCTCGCTCAATTGCAAAGCCGTACGGATAGTTGGCCTCCCTCGTTCGATTCCTGCCAACTCTCTTTTTTGAGTTGCTGGATCATAACATACCCGCAGGGACACCGCCTGGCCACTTGGGCAGTGCCGCATCACACCCACGTACTCGAGTGCCGCTTGAGAAGGCCAAGCTTTTGGGTTGACGGGACGGCTGACAGCGTGATGACAGACAGTCATGAACAGCTGCAGACGGGGAACGACACCAGCCTGCCGCGACTCGTGCACAAGATGCAAGTGCATGCGCCCAGGCAGGAAGGGCAAGACACCATCCACACACACACACTTGCCATGCTTTTCTGGCCACGGCAAGCTTGGGCATATCTTTCGACGCCCGACCTTCCCCCCGTGTGCGTACCTAGTCGACCAGGCGAGGGCGAGCTAGTGAATCTCTGAGGCCATCAACAGAGACCGCAGTTGCATTATTACCAATACCAACGCTTGCGGTCTACCAAGAAGTAGCGGACCAGCGCTGCATGTCTCCAAGGATTGGTCTGGGAAGAACCTTCCTAACGAGCGGTGGTGATGCTTCCCATCCGAGACGCATCTGGACGACTTCCAAACGAGGTTACGCATCTCGGTTCGGCTGGATGCTGGAGCAACAGCTTCCGGATGCTGCGCTGCACATGCGAATCGCAGCACTGCTATTACGGCTGATTGAAAGCAAGCCAAGGCACCAAGGCAGAAGAAAGAAAGAACAAAAAGATGTGCTCTGTACGTTCCAATTTGTTTCGCCTGTCTCACGAGATTGCGCGATTCTGGCCCCCAGATCAGAAGAGAGTGGTCCTATCTGATCATCATTCTGTGTTACCCGCCCCGGGACATTCTCATCCCGAAGGTATTCCGAGCCTGGAGCGAAAAGGCAACGGGAAGCCCTGCGCGCGCTTGGCCCAAGAGCACGACTGGAGAAAAAAACTCCAGTCTCCATGGGACTCGGGCGGGTCCAAGCCCATGGAGAGGCGGCGATAAGTGTGGGCATTGTGGGATGGGAAGATTGGGGACTGGGAAATCTCTATCCCGACATTTTCCGCATCTTTTTGCCCAAGCACCAGGCACGTCCGCGTCCACCACCCACGGGATTATGCCGATGTCATTGATGAGTCGGAAAACAAGCGACGAGCGCGCAAAGTCGACGACGGCCGCCACGCCCCCAGCGCCAGTGAATGCCTGTGTGGGGAAACAAGGCAAGGTCGAAAACGGGAATTCCGTCAATGTCGTGTGGTCGTTCTTCACATGTTCCCCACCGACTGACCGGCCACCCCTGGACTTGGGACCACCTTGGATCTCCCGCCATCTGTCACTCACAGCTCTGAAGGCGCGTCCAGCCCATCGTCCGTCTGGTTCTGAGTAAGGGCAAGCGGTTCCTGGTGCATACCAAAGAGGCAAGGTATGGCGACAACAGTACACGATGGCCTCTGCGAGAGACAGAGAAAGACAAAATCACAAGCAAACGGGGGTTGGGAAAGCGAGTAAGAACAAGAGTCAACGGGGGCGCATCCCCCTTGATTTTGAGTTTCTCGCAGCTCCCCCGGGTTTTGTTACTCCATCCAGCAGCTTCGATTCGAGGCTTGTGATCATGCCTCCTCTCCTCGAGCTGTTTTCCCAGAATCCAGGCCATCCACGCCACTTCCCCCGCAATCCCGTTCGAGATAGAGTTCAGCCCGCACCAACCCACGCAACAGCCGCACAGTCATCACTCTACACGTTGCTGGTCTCGCCGTATCCGACGACAGACAGATGATCTTGGGACGGGAATCCACGCCGTGCCTCCCGGGGGCTAGAGCCTGCGCGGTGACGAAAGCCAGCAACCTAATAGACAAGAGGGCAGAGAGGTCTCACTTTCGCATCGGATCGAAATCGAAAAGCCTCGTTTCGCTTTGCAGCCATCTCATCCATCGCCTGCCTCGGTTGGTATCGCGCACCGCATCTCTTCGTCTGTTCGGGCAAAGGATACTGCGTGCTGTCCCAGACTACGGACAAGATCGGACACGGAGACACACAAAGAGGAAGAAGTGCCCGCGCAGATACAGGTCTTGACATGGGATACGGACCAGCATCCAGCAAACATGGACGTGGGGTGGCGGCAGCAGCAGCAGCAGCAGCATCTGCAGGTGGGGCAGAGCATGTCATCGCCTGGCTGTTCCCTCCCTCGCCCTAGGCTGGAATCGAACGAGGCAGGCTTCGGTGCATTGGTCCTTATTCCCAGGATCGCGTCGCCAGGGACGGTTGATGCGATCCAGTCAAGTTCAATGCGGAGAATTGGCTGAGGGACGAGAGAGAGAAGCGCTCACGTACCGGTACTTGGAGGCGACGCCCCCCATGTCCACCATGACATGCCGCCTCGCCCTACCCCACACAGCGAAACGCTCGCCGGCCTTCTGGCCGACCCCCATGTGCTGCCCGTGAATTGCGCACTCACTTGCTCCCGAGTCGGTCGCTCGAGCCGCTGATCCGCAAAGACCCTGAAGGGCTGCCCTGAGTCGAGACGCGGTGCAAACCGCCTCCCCCCGCCTCGCATGGGGGAATAATGTACCGGTACTTGACACATGGGGGCCCTGATTACTGCTTTTGGCGACGTTTACCGCAAGGCCTGACGCTGTCCGTCGTCCTCGTCGTACCTCAGCAAACCCCCCGCGCCATGGAAAGCAAGCAAGCATGGCAGCTGAGGGCCTCGACTGATGCAATATGCATATCGATAATTGTCGTCGTCCCGAGGCAACAAGAAAAAAGCACCAGAAGATCTACGGGTGGGACGACAACGAAGACTTCGGCGTCATACGTACCAAGCTCGGGTCGGGTCCTTCTCCAAGTCCACAAACCAATCTTCGGACCTATTATCGCGGCTCCAGAGGTCCATGGCTCCAGAAGCCCGGGCAGGAGTCGGCCGGGTCGGGTCTAGGGCATTGAGCGTCATGGATTAGACGGTGGGAAATAACGTGAAGGCGTATCGGCCGTGTCCCTCTTTTTTTTTTTTCTCTCGGTTTTTTGCAAAAAAGAACTGGGGAAAGATGAGATGGTTTCTGCTACCGCGGCTACTCTCCGTGCAAAAGGTACACACTCGGGCAGTACATGGTAAATAACCACCTTTTTTGCGCAGCCATCTCGGTCTTGCGTCGGTAGATGGGAACCAGACCTCAGATTCTTTATCCTCGACTCGCCCACCCTCTCCCATCTAGCCCGCCTCTTCTGCCTGATATTATTGCTACCTTTGCCCATCCATCCATCCAACCATCCCTCCCACCCATCTTCTCCCACACCGCACTCACTCACACCCACACGCGCAGCTTTTCGTTTAGAACAAAAGCAAGTCGACTGGACATTCTGAACCAACCCCAATCCAGCTGCCCATCACATCATCGCTGCCATCCACACCCTCTCCCGTCCGCACGAGCTGCCGCTGCGCTGCCTTACATCCCACCCAGCCTTCTTTCGGTCCTGGATCCTACGGTCAACAAGCAAGGCAAGAAGAGAAGACGAGGAAAAAGGGCTGCCACACTACCCACCTCCATCCCGCATCCTACGCAAGCCCGTGTCGACTACCGACTCGCCTTATCCAGCCCAGGATCCGGCTCAGGTTACGACGCTGCTCGAACGATATCCCGCACATAAGAGTCTCAACATCCCTCGCTCGCGTGTGCGTGTGGCTCAGTGATCTCCTCCCCACCTCCTGCGTGTCTCACTCTTCTCCCTCTTTCAAACGGAAAGGCGAAGGGGAAAAAACCATCTGGTCATCTTGTCACCATCTTCCCATCGCTGCACTCTCGTTCTCTGCCAGCTGCTTCCCCTTGCCCTTGTCGGTCACCATCCGCACACCCCAATCTATCTTATCCACACGACTGTTGGCTGTCCGCTGCAAGGGTCGTTGGTTATCCGCAATCGCGCCGAAATCCAATATTGCGTCCAATATTGTCCAAGCAAGACAGCAGTACCCGCAATTAGCCTGTCACTGGCACCAGGGTCGTCCCACGATCACTTTAAACCTCGTCCATCCCCACGGTTCACGGCTATCCCGTTACGTCTGTTAAATCCCAGACACTCATCGACGCCCTTTTTTCTTAGAAAGACATTCACACGCTGCTCGCCCTTACTTGGACGCCTTGTCTCTCAACTCGCTTCCGCCCTCCGGTTCCTGATCTCCAGCCTCTCATCCCCGCCTGACATCACCCCGTTCAGGTACACTGTGCTCGGGTCTCACTTTTACAGTCAAGATCGGCAGCCCCAAAAACGAAGATCTGGGGATATAATACCACCAACCATCGCCTCTCTCGACCTGCCCGCCCCTCCGCCTCGGCAGTCCACCTCACATCTTGCCCTCGGAACAAGACACCACCACCCACAACCACACAACAAATTCACCTCCCACAACCACCGCAATCATGAACGCACCCAACCAGCCTTCTCGCCAGGACTCCATGTCTTCGCAGTCCTCATTGTCGACGGATCAGTCGCCCAACCAGATGGCCCCGCCGCCTCAGGCCCCCTCCGCCCAGGCCCCGTCAACCGAAGCCTTCCTCCGCGACTTCACCCTTGTCGCCGAGGCCGCGAAACGTGCCCAGATGGCCGTCATGATGCGCGACTTCGAGGCCTGCGGTCTCTCGTAGACCTGACAAAGAAAAAGCCACCTACGTATCCGTCCGCATGGCTACGAAAGGGCAATGAAGATTATCCGAGCAAACCTTCTTTCTACCACGCTCTCAACTCGGACCGTCTGCGGACTCGCAAACTATCGGATGGGGCCCGCTGAAACAATGCGGTCTGCGGGAGGAAGCCGAGGCATGCGAGACGCAACGCTGTCACTCTCGCATCGAAATGTGCACACATGAGGGAAGAGTTATCTCGGAGGCCTGGAGATTCCCGTCGCCGTCTTCCCTGTGCGTGTGTGACGCTCACCTCTCCTCTCGACTCTTCTCCCGCTCTCCCCTCCTTTCATCCGGACCTTACTCTCCTCTCGCTACGAAACGTTTAATCGGTCTTAGAAGTCTTCTCTCATCGGACCTTGGGGCATCGATTTTACTCATTCCCAATCATCTCGGACACCGGGGGAAATGGATAGACGATTCGACTCATTTTAACGGCAACAAACACTACTTTCATCAACGGCATATCGGCGTTTATTTACAGGATCAAACCAGGGGCATATTGCATTGCGGGATTGGGAACATCTATCTATTGGGACGTTTCTTTACAACGGCGTCGATGGCGTAAACTTACCGGGACTGGGGCTGTCGCTTTTTGTCATACCCAAACCCGAATGACTGCTTCGCTCTCATGTATGAATACCACATCGGAGGACGCTCGTCCTACCTAGACGTTATCTTTACAGTTTTAAACACGAGCCAGTTTACTGGTCTTCTTCAATGTTCTCGTTTGGCCTGTTCAGAGTGATGATCCATGTGTGAACGCTTCTCCGATGTCCATATTGTTTTGTACTCTCACATACAGCATATGGACACGAAGCTTGATCCGTCAATATCATTCTGTTGTCCTGCCGTCGCTTGTATTTCATGCGTCTATATCCCCTCCTCGCCGCCAGTCGGCAGCTCTAATCAAATATCTGATTCTCTCCATCCCTCTCACAACCATCTCATATGCCACTCTATCAGAGCCCAACTACAACTTGGAAGCAAGCACAATCCCGCCGTCGACAGTAATCGTCGCCCCGGTCACAAACGCGCCCGCCCTCGAGGCCAAAAACAGACACGCGCCCGCCACGTCCTGCGGCGTCCCGATCCTCCGCATCGGTATCTCCTCCTCGATCGTCGCCCTCATCGAGTCCAGCGTCGCCTTCATCATCTTGCTCTCAAACGGCCCGCACGCCAGCGTGTTGCTCGTCACCCCCCGCGGGCCCAGCTCCCGCGCCAGCGCCCGCGACAGGTGGTGCAGCCCGGCCTTGCTCGCGCTGTACGCGAAGCTGCTCATCAGCGGCACGCGCAGCCCGTCGACGCTGCCAATATTAATAATCCGGCTCGGGTCGCCCTCCTTGGCGCCGGCCTCCAGCAGCGGCGCCGCCAGCTGCGTGAGCGAGAAGACGCGCTGCAGGTTCAGCGTGAGCAGCTTCGTCCACGCGGCGTCCGGGTACGTGTCGAACGAGTCGCCCCACGCGGCGCCCGAGTTGTTGACCAGCACGTGGAGCTTGCCGCCCGTCGCGGCGGCGAGGGAGGCGACGAGGGCCTTGCAGTCGTCGAGCTTCTGCAGGTCCGCGGGGATGGCGTGCGCCGTGCCGGGCCCCTTGGCGGAGAGGGCGGAGGCCGCGGCGGTGCAGGCGGCCGCGTCGCGGGAGGAGATGTACACCGTCGCGCCGTTGGCGACGAAGCCCTCCGAGATCATCAGGCCGATGCCCTTGGCCCCGCCTGTTACGAGGACGATTTTGTCCTGGGGGGTAATGTGTTAGTCTACCTTGTAGTTTGATGGATGGATGGATGAATGTCGGTGGTCACTTACCTTGACATTGAAGAGCGATGCGGCGTCCATGGTGGTACGAGTTTCAAGCGGCAGGTTCCCGAGGTGCAATTGTTTCTCGAGAGATGTGGAATCCTGTTCGAGGTGCAGAAGACGAGGAGGTTTTGGTTTGCGAGAGATGTAAACGAAGCTGAGGAGGGAGCTCTTCGGATGAGATGAGAGCTTCAGGGTCCTAGCTCAGACGAGCCGAGGCTCAGTCTGAGGGGCCCAGGCCGAGGTGCGATAGGGGATACGCTGACCCCCACGTAACCACCATGTAAGCTTAAGTATATCCCATCCCGCCGGGCTGCAGTTTATTAAACCACGATGCGACACGGAAGAGCTTATTCAACATCAAACCTCAGACCCCCGCCAGGCCGTCTTGCAGCTGGGATACTAGTAGTACGGTATTGGATCCAGGAAGCTACACTATTCTATGTTCTTCGTCACTCCCTTCTAATACGCGATTCTATCGTCACGGCCGTCCTATCCTATGCTAACGCAACCACCAACGCCTTTGCTTTTGCTCAATCTCAATGCTTGTCTGTACTGCCGAGACTGGAAATACCGATATCTCGAGTCCTCCATTGCCCTGATGCGTTCACTAATCCTCGCCGCCGCGGGCAGCTATGCTCGGGGGGCTTTCTAATCCAATTACTCAGGTGACCATTCGCATGGCAAATTACCATCCAGCCGCAAGCTGCATGATCATTCCTCAAACCACTCCCGGCAACGCGATTACGAAGTGGATGACCTTGGGCTACGCTTTCTCATAAAGGCCGGCAACCTAGACGGCTTCTCTCCGTTGCTCGTGGTAGTCTTCTCCTGTTTCTCTTGCGAGCTTGTCGTGGTGCCCGCGGCCGCGGCAGCCGCCTCTCTCTCCTTTCTGGGTGAGCAGCAGCATCCCATCGCAGCGTGGAGGATGAACGCAAGGTCGGTCAACGCCGAGGCGATCCACATGAAGACGAACATGCGCACACCGAGAACAGCCCTTATGTTAAGCTCGGACTGCTGCGTAAGCGCGTACCGAGCTCCCACGCTCATGACGGTAGCAATGATGGAGGCCACCGTGACGAAGAGACCGGCGAGACCGGCGAAGATGGCCATGGGAAGACTCCACCAGCGCGTGCGCAGAACGAGAGGTGTCGCGATAAGGAGGACAGCGACGAGGGAGATGCCGGCGAGGAAGAGACCGAACATGACCTGCTGGCCGATGCGGAGGATGTTGAGGATGGTGGTTACCTCATTAGGGAGGGCAATGGTTGCGCCAGCAAGAAGCTCGTTGGTGAGAATCTCTATGGGGTTGAACCAGAAGAGCCTCTGCGGCGTTGAGCAGAAGGTGACGCCTCTTGGTGCGATGTCAGTGAGTTGATTGGGGAGGGAAGACGGGGGCAGCGGACATACTCATCATCGTAACCTTCGCAATAGTTCCACAAGCCGACCTGGTAGAAATCGTGGAGGCCGAGGCTCCTAGCGATGGAGTTCAACAGCGCAGCATTGTTCCCTGACGACAGTGGGATAATATCTGAGACGTCAAGCTTGAAGAAGTAGATGTCGGTAAGGACGGGTTTGATGGATGTGTTGCCGATGATGACAAGGATGAGGAAGATGATGGAGATGAAATAACAAACAGCGCAAACGATTGCGCTGTTCCTCCGGATCTTGGCCATCTGGTATGAGGTTGAGGGGTGAGGTGGATGAGAATGAAGTCGTCGAGCGTCCGAAGCGGGGAGCAAGGGCGTTTACTCTGTGGTGCTTCCCCAGATATCTGCAGATGCCGGCAGCGGACCTCGACCTGTGACCTGAGGTTGCGGTGGGAGGTGCAGGTGACGCGGGCTCCGATGGTCTTTCTCTACGGAGTCCGGATTGGGTGACGGGAGGAAAGAATCGGTGTCTGGGTCGAGTTGAATCGAGACTGCCAACACCCAATGCCAAGCAGCAATGTCTCGCCTGCGAAGGAAGAAGACGACGCGTCTGCAGGATGTCACCAGGCTGAAGAGTGAAGAAGCGGCGTCGAGTCGAAGATGGTGATGATGATGGGCATCAACTTCCAAGACAGACCGGTCGATCGAAACCAGGGAAAACAGAATAAACTAAACAGTGCCAGGCCAGGCCAGACCTTTGCCCACCGACGGATCCCTGGCTTTTGGTAAATACGGATGGGCTGGGCAAGGGTCAGGGCGAGCTGGGCAGGGTCGGCGGTCGGGTGTTGAGGTGAGTTGGCAGCAGCCAGGCGTATCGCTGTTGGGGAAGCTTAAAGGAGGGTATCGATCAGGGAGAAATGACGTCGTAGCAACGACTATCCGCTCTATTTTTTTTTTCTTTCTCTCTCTAGGAAGTCGACCAGTGTCTTTGGCGGCAGGCTAATGCTAGCGTGCCTTGGCTTGAAGCAGATGCAAGTGCAGTGGGCCCCTGGTTTCTTTTCGTCCGATGGACAGACTGGAGGAAGAGCTAGAGCTTTTCAAGAAAGTCAGTCGACAATTGGAACGAACCGTCCGTCCGGCAGAGAAGAGACCAAAAAAAGGAAAAAATCACAGCACGGGCTGGGACGAGTGTTTTGGCAGTGGTGCAGCCATGCAGCAGAGGTGCATTTGCAGGCAAGCAAGGTAGGAAGGTTGGTAACTTGCACCTAGTATCCGTAGCGGGAGCCCACTTCGGTCATATGCGTAGGGTCGTTTCTGCGGCAGTTGCCTTGTCTATTACGGAGCTCGATGTGTTATGAATAAGACACCACGGACACGCTTCACCAGCCAGACGTGTGAGAGAGAGAGGCGGTCTCGTCCTTCTCTGGGTCCCTTGGCCATACAAAGTAGGAATCGTCTAATGCTGCGTAAACGAGATCCGGTGCCCCTGGTCTAGCACCGCCTCAAAGAGCCCCGTCGTGTCACTTCTCTCGGCTGGCCGGCCTGATGATTGATGAGGTGGTGACAGCTACCCCTTCACAGCTGAAAATGGAACGCCTGCAGAAATTCCTGGCCATCCGATTTGGACGGCATCGGGCACATGCTGCTGCTAAATACCATCCGGGAAGGGAGCGGCAAAACCAGGCATGCAGACGATGGCTGTGTCCGCTCCTTTGCTTCACTATTGATCAATGATGAATGATGCTGCTCAAAGAGTTGCCGGGGGGCCGCGGTGTCCACGGTCCCCGTCCGGCGCAGCGCTGCCTTGGCCGTGCCGTGTGCATCCCGTGTTTGTGCGTGTGGCATGTGTGCTTTTCTCTCTATTTTTTCTGGGCGAATCCCAGCAGAGACTCGGTCTCAATCTAGAGTGGTACTCATTTAATTCCCCGTGAAGAGTGATCAGCTTGAACCCCTGCCCAACACTGTCTATCTCGATTCAAACAAACGAAATGAGGATTGACGGGTTGATGGAAGCCTAAAACTTTACTCTGTCCATCACTCTTCAGCCCAGTTATGCCCTTTCCAGTCGTTGAGCGACAACTGGCGAGAGGCGTATTCCAGAAGCCACCACAATCGCGTACATAGTATGCCCGTAGCAGGCTGCACACGCGTACACCCCGCCGCGCCGGCAGCTGTGCCGTTGATCGCCAGGGAATCAGGGATGGTATTACCCGTTTGTCCCTTGTTTCCTGCTGCCGTCTCGCCGCCCGCGGCCCCTTCCCGGGTCCTGGATGCCCCTCCTTCGCCGCAGACATGCCGCAGATGTGCACTAGCAGATTCGTTGTTGCCTCCATCGATGTCGTCGTCGTTCGATTGTCGCTCTGTGTTGTTTGTTTTTTGCTCGCGGTGCCTACTAATGGATACATCTATTCTTGATACGGGACATGCAGCGCAGTGCCGGAGATGGGCGACAGGGACAAGGTCAATCCCCAGCGATCCTCGCAGCAGCTTCCGGTGAGGTGGACCATGGAAATGGGGCTCTTTGGGCCCCTGGACCCGCCTGATGGGGGCTGCTGCCAGTCAAGGTTGTTTCTTTTCGCGGTACCGCCGTCCAGTCTCTTAGGTTCTCTTTTCTGCTGAGGTTGGCACCGCGGGCAGGAGCAACAACGCCAGCGCCAGCGCCAGCGCATTGCAGACAACCCAGGTGGGCTCAGCACAGGCCCCCGCCTAGCCACCCCAAATGTCTGGGCCACCCCGGGAAACCAGGCCCAGTACACAAATATTATGTCATAGGAGGTCGACAGCGGCACGCCTCTTACCTTTGACCTTTGAATCTCGTTCTCGTTGCTGCTAACTACTGTACCGTTGCGCCGCCCAAACGTACATTGGCACCTGCATCTTCTCGCGTGAATGGCCGACCGGGCTTTTTGTTGTTTCGTTTCGCAAATCTCTCGGCCTTGTTTTTCCTTACCTTGATTGCTTCCAAGACGCTCCGCTCTGGCTACTGCTTTGTACTAGCAAGTAGCTCGGTGTCCAGGATCGTCATCGACCTCCCGAGTCAGTCCCAACGTCGTCGTCCTGCTCATCCGATATCCGTTTTGGCTTCTGTCCTCCCGTCTTCTGCCCAACTCAAATCTTTTCGAGGGGTACCTGGTCACTGCGTCCTGTCGCGATCAGGGCACGAATACATACACCCATCTCGAACCTGAACTTCAACATCGCCATATCCATCAGTCGTTAACCCAGCAAACATTCCTCGCGAGAGGCTGCGTCGCCCACCATGACCGGCCGTCTACTCGCCTTCTCCCTGGGCCTGCTCTCGCTCGTTGCGACCCCAGCTACAGCTCAAGATGCAGTCAGCACCAGCAGTTTTACTCTCACCAACACCAAAGATGTCACCTTCCTGTCGGGAACGAAGACAGTCCCGGTAACCCAGGCTAGAACCCCGACCGGACCTTACGAAACCTACACCTCCAAAATCACGCTCACCGGCGAGAGGCTCACGACCGTCACCGGCTCCGTCACCTTTACTGGAAATGTCACCGAGACGACTACAAACGCCGAGGGTCAGTCCGTCGTTATCATCTCGGGCGCCTCCTCTGTTATGACGGCCACAATCAGCGGTAACGCCTCTGAGACTTCTTCAACCGCCCCCACCGCGACCAACACGACACCCTGCAACAACTATGTCGAATTCTGCGACAGGAAGTACAGCAATGTCACCGAGGTCGGCTGCCACAACTCGCCCTTTGTTCGCCCAGGCAACTCTGCTTCCAACCAAGCTCTCGATGTCACAACTCAGCTGAACGATGGAGTGCGCTTCTTGCAAGCTCAGATCCAGTGGCCCACTAACGGCACAGAGCCGCACTTCTGTCATTCATCCTGCGATATTCTCGATGGTAAGTTCTCAATGCTGTACCTTCATCACGCCCATCTAACACCCCGCAGTTGGCCCAATCACCGACTGGCTCACGACTGTCCGCGAATGGGTTGATTTCCACCCTTACGATGTCGTCACTATTCTACTCGGCAACGGTAATTACTCGAAGCCAGAGCTGTATGTTCCGTTCATCGAGGCCTCGGGAATCACTCGATACACCTACGAGGCCCCGTTCCTGCCCATGGCATACGACGACTGGCCAACGCTTGGTGAGATGATTCTCCGCGGCAAGCGCGTCGTCATGTTCCTCGACTACGTCGCCGACCAGCAGAAGTATCCTTGGCTTATGGATGAGTTCTCCCAAATGTGGGAGACCCCGTTCGACCCCATGGACCGCTCATTCCCGTGCACCGTCCAGCGCCCGCCAAATCTGTCGGACCAAGACGCCAAGAACCGCCTGTACCTCATGAACCACAACCTCAACGCCGAGTACAACATCTTTGGCGCGTCCATCCTCGTCCCTGCCGTGTCCCTGCTCAACGAGACCAACAATGCTACCGGAAACGGTTCTCTTGGCTTGGCTGGCGCGCAGTGCACGCAAGACTGGGGTCGTCCGCCCAAGATCTTGAACGTCGATTACTACAACTACGGCGACCCGCCCGGCTCCGTTTTCCAGGTCCAGGCGAAGTTGAATAACGTCACGTATACCCGTGAGTGCTGCGGCAAAGTCACGGGCGCATCACCCGGCAGGCCTGCGGTGTCGGGGCTGGTTCTGATCATGGCCATGGCTTGCGCACTCCTGCTGGTGTAGACTTAAACCTAATGTATTCTGGTAATCGGCTTGAATGAATAGCATGTTGGGCGTTACGCGGTGGCTTGTTTATAGAAGGAAAAGAGAATCACTTATGGACCGTATCAATTGATACTAATCGCCGAGCTCCTTGGTTTCTTTGTGAAATGTGCGAAGACATGTATTGACGTTCGATAAGGCCTGTGTTGGCGATTTGGTTCCTCGCAAGTCTTGGATAGGACATCTGCCATCCTTGAAGGTTCGATAATCCTTGGGCGAGGGCAGTCTTCGATTGTATGCATTTGGTTGACCTGGATAACTTGTGGGTGTATGTAGTAAGCAAAGGACATAGGCTTGGGGGAATAGTCCTGGAGACACAAGCCGTCGGCCTGTTGTGTGCGTCAGATGCGTACGGGGACAGCCATTCTGCGCCTATTTGTGTCTTATCCGCTTTGCAAGCTGTCGTTCATCGACATACTGTTTGGCAATGTCCACCAGAGAATGACTGTTTCAACAGCCTGTCGCCAACTTCGCTGGATACAAGGACAAGAACCTGGGTTGGAGCGTGTAGCTAGTTGCCCTGGTCTACATAGCTCGCCAACCTTTGGCAAACGAAACCTCGGGCTCGTCGACCTGTCACGCGCTTCCCTGTCGAACGACGAGGTCGTCGGGAACCTCACAGGTCGTTGTCTGCCGGCTATTCCTCTCGGAAGCCTACAGCGACTGCAGACACTTTTTTTTAGGAAAACACCGTCATCAAGCACATGCTCTCTTCTCTACATGCCTTCGCGGGCCCACTCCAGTGGAGGAACGAGATCATTCGCCCCGATTCTGTACTGCCTTCACGCATTATCGCCAGCTCAGCCGAGCAAAAGAGGCCGTGAGCTATAAGGCAGAAGAAGCCTTCCCCGGGGCGGGCGATCACTCCGCAGCAGCAGGGGCAACGTCGACCTCGCAGCTGCGGACTCGTTCATCCCGGCAGCAAATGATTCGACAGCATATTGGAGTATCTCTAGCCGTCCATCGGCGAGATGCCCCCGAGACAATAAGACTTTGACATGCCTGGCTGTAGAGTGTCACGCCGTGATACAAGAGATACAATATTCTGGCAACGACCTCTTCGTTCCTGCTTCTGTGATAACGACGAGACCATATGGAGTACATCCAGCGAGATAGATATGAAGCACGGAGAACCCCAAAAGCACTTCCCCTTTAGCAGCCTCACGTTGCATACGGGACGGTTCAATCACCGAGGCGATCCGATCAACGCCTCCTAGATAGCTACGTGGTTCTCCACATGACCAGAGTTATTTCACTGGCGGTCATCGTCTGCTATGTCTTGAGTGAGGAGAGCGCAGGCCCTTATCTTTTGGCCGGTTTCCCAGCAAGACAATGATTCCAAGCCCTGAGTCTGGGGTCGTGGAGGTGCCGTGCTATGCCGATGGTAGAGAATGGTAGCAGGTATGCTTTGACATGCCCTGAACCTTTCGACATAGGAACGTCCTGGCAGGAAAGAGGCATCGAAAAGATTCGTTACTCAATGAATGGCAGGGGTCCCGAATCCGCGGGGTCGGTATTACTCACTCTGAACTGTGCAGGCCTCAATCACTACACCTGTGCGGCACTCTACACTCTTCACGGGACGGCATAACTCATCTTCTACAAGACTCTATTGTGCATTTTCTAGGAGAATTTGAAGCAATACACAACTTCTCGTAACTCATACTCACTGAATTAGACACCAAAAGGTCTGCTAATTGTCAGTGTCAGCCATGTCGCATCTCTATGGGCCTGTCTCTGACCCTCTCCAGCGGTCAATATCTTTCTGGCCCCCAGATGACCCGCTCGTTTATCCCAATCTCTCCTGTTTCCTGAGAGAATTGATGGATATAGAGGAAGGAATGAGACAGTCGTGGTAACGAGGCGGTAGATCGACTCACTGGTCCCAAATCACGCTCGATATGGTGTCGATGTAGATCCTGCGGTGTCTTGTTTTTATCGTTGCTCCTCGCCGTTGCAAAGCTGGTCAAATATGTCGTTAACGTTTCTTGTCAGCGTTCATAGCGGGCCTCCATCAGACATGCTGGGTGCCGGTCTTGTAGGGAGCCACCCTTGCTTTCTACAATCGAAGCTTCACAGGAGCACATCGAGCACCACATGTATGAGCATATTTTGTTTGTCCCTATTGAATAGAATCATCTTCTGGCCGTTGATACTTTTGTGTAAGAAAGAAGGGAGGGCGGTCGTGAGAGAAGTGTCATCCCGACGTCGTTCAGCAAGTCACACGTATCCTAGGAATTTTGAACAGAACTTTCATTAGGCAATATATCTGATCACTTTCGCATTTTGAATGTTTCTTGGTCATATGAAGAATTGATGAATCTCTTAGGAACTGCAATGCAGTCGTGCTTACCACCGTCGCACGCCTCTTGAGCTAAACATGTTTCTCTCATCCTCCTTGTAACGGCTGATGAGTATATTCAATGTTGGAATCAACCCAATGTTACTGGTTTGACGGAAGACCGGGCATCATCAATCCACATTTGAGAGCGGCTCTTAACATGGTTACCTGACGGCTAAGCGATCTCATGTATAAGCACGGTTGACTGCGCTCTCCTGAGGCAAACGGAGGGTCTTGTCGACCTTAGCATTTGTCTAGAAGCATCATTCCCACAAGGCGAAGTATGAACTGGGACATTTTCTTCTCGCATGGAGGATGAGCAACTCGGAGCAGGCAGGGTTGAGTGATTAATGTTCTTCTTCACGATGAAAACCGCGAATCCTTTCTTTCCACAATGCACATGTTAAGGCAATTCTTACACGGCGCTTTTTTGTTTAAGACTTTCAAATAGGCTAATAAGACGTCTGATGCTTTAGTAAATATGCACTCTGGTGAAGGCTGACAGGACGTTTCTTGAGCAGGCTGGGCTGGGCACAATTTCCTAGTATTGAGGTGATTACTACTAGATGTTTACTTCCAGATATTAGCCCACACGTAGTTGGAACACGATAGTATAGTATTCTGAGATCACCCAGTAGATAGCATCACCCATGGAAGCCTTCATAGATGTTCATGGCTCACCTCCACGTGGAGCACCGTATGCCTCTACGACGAAGGTTTTGATTTGGACATGCCAAAGTCAATCCATACATGCAGAATGATGAGCTACTATTCCAATAATTGTACTTGACTACTTTCACGCGGCAAGATATTCCCTGGCGTGGCGAACCCACGGCTTCAAGTTCGCAAGTATGATGGTTCCTACTGCTCGCTCGTGTTCTTTCATCTCATCATCTCGGTCGTTCGTGTTCATGTCCTCCCATCACAGAAGGTATCAAGATGCCTGCATGACAGCCCGAGGCGACGTAGTCACCACACAATCTTGCTCATTGCAAGCCCATTCATCCAGCCAACTCTCGGATACTCGATGCGATGGCGCCGATGCGTTCTCCGTCTCTTTGTGAGATGTTTGGGAATACCTGCCCACCCCCACGGATGGCTTGACGGGATATCATCCGTTACTCCGGTCTGGCACACACTCGAACTCTCACAGCCGCGTGTTCCGGGCGCTCCACGGAATACTGCGATGACTGCCAGAATTACAGTCTCTCTGGAAGTTTCCGAAAAGCAATCAAAGCAAATCGAATCACTTTCAGCATACTTGACTAACTTGGACGTACCTATCATCAGCCAGCCAAGCCACCCAAATCGCACAATGTGTTACAGCCTCCTCTCCTCGCTGAATATCGACCAGGGAGCCATTCAATGTCTAGTCTCCTAGAAAACACTGCCTCGGAGAGAAAGAAACAAGGTCACGTGGCCGATTTTCTCGTATCGCCAAATCCGGAAGGCTTCTTGCCTGAATAGTACCCAAGAGGGAGTGGCGTCCCCCAGCACTATCGGCGTGGCTGAATACCGTGACCTAGAAGAGCTGGAGCAAAGCGCCTCGTCCAAGCCTCTCCAGAATCATAACCCCGAGTGGCATCGGAACTTGACAGCGGGAATTCCAGATTCCGGCCGAGGCTGGTCGGGCACATGCTAAGACACGGCACGGGGTTCGGGGCGTGGAGCGCGGGGAACCGGGTCACACACGGTCTTCGTTTTCGGAATTCGCCTTCGCGACTCGGAGGAAGTTGCGAGTCCTGTTCCGAGCTTGGGCGTTGCCATCACCCCTCACGGCGGCTTTTCGAGGCGTTGACTGATGATTATTCATCACATGCAGAAGTGGAGGCTCACGATGTCCATGGCTTCTCAGTGGTTGGCATAGCTGAGGGTCAACAAGGAGCGGTCATCACAACTTCCAAACTGGAAACGATGAGCTGTCAGCGAGGACGGGCGCTCGTCAACGATTGCTTGATGCGTCCAGATGGCTGGTTGAAGCTTGACCTCTGGTCGTGGGCCTTCGACTTTGCTCGAAGCTCATGATCGTCCAGCAATCACACACCAGACGAATGCGTCACTTGACGCGTAGTGCCCGGTTCATGAGATGTCAGACGACGTTTGGGCACAACGGGCGCACCAAACGACGGTTGGTAAGCTCTGGATGCTTATTTTAGGCCAGAATATGGAGTTTCCAGATAGCCAGGTCTGGAGACGGACGAGGAAGCTCAGGGTAAGTTCAACCCAACATGCCACAGCATCATGGACATTCGAAGGATGTCGGATTCGTATCATGATACGATTACATGTGTGACACAGCTGAGCTGAGCTGGTGGCTGATGTAATATTGCCCACATCAGCTACTTTACTAGATGGGAAGCCGATGATGGGATTGTAGGATCAGCGTTCAAATTCGACAGCGTTGAACCTTCTCGGACGGTAGAGGGTCTCCCCGCTCAACTCAAAATAAACTTCAAGCCGTGAGAAGTCACAGACGAGCCCAGACCGCGAAACGCCTTCCACGCAGAAAGGCGACGGACGAGGATATCCGTAAAATTCGAATTGCGTTACGGACGAGAGCGTCAACGTCCATGAGGCATGGTCTGGCACAGCCCCTTTGCCTAACAAAGGTGTCTATCGATAGGTTCATGTCACCAGGGAACTCGACCGTAGCTACAAGAGCAAAACCCCGTCGACTTTGGGCGTATCCCAGCAGAGTTAACCGGACGTTCAGGAATAAATCGCGCCTCGCCTGGCACTTAGTGCAAGCCAGGTCCCGAGTATTTGGATTTTCAACACCGCGTAGACCGGGTGACTGGTATTTAGGCTCCTTTGAGCCGGAGCCAAACCCATCACAGTATCGGCCCGAAGCCTCAAGCGCGTTGGCGTTACGGACGAGAGATGGAGGCGTTAAGTCTACGGCTCTCGCGGCTCGATCGCTCCTTGCTCTATAGCGTCAAGCGCCGTTCAATTTCTCCTGCGAGGACTGTGGGAGCGTAGTGCGGAGGTAATGTGCCCCGACTTTGCAGATCGGGCTCATCCGCGAAGGAGCCGGTGACAATAATGGGAATTTAGTAGCCGCGGGACGGCACTTGACAGCAGAGGTCATATGCGCGAGCGATTCGACAGTAAAGTCAGGGGAAAACTTGTAATTCAGTCAGGTACCGGTAGCCCGCGCCTTGGCGGGCGGCAGACCGGTGGCCGCAATGATTCACGGCAGGCTTAGCATTGTCCTGGTGGGAGCGCTGGGTCTCCCGGCCGTTCCCCTTGGATGTGCGAACTTTTGTTAGCGAGCTTCGATATCCATTAACGCAAGTCTTGTGGTTGGAGATGCGGTGATGGTTTGAAGTTGATGAGGGGCCCGGCGGCTGGCGAACGGCTTCGATCCCTAGGTCGAGAGGCCATTGCCGGTCTTCGATGGTGATGGCCAAGCATACCGTACTGTGCCGGCTTCCCTGATTGAGACAGGTGACGAAGCCCTTATCCGATGGCAGGTGGCAGACCAACGTCGTCTCTTGAGTAATGTGTGCAGAGACGTGATGATGTTCCAGTGGGTTGCAAACAGACATCATTTGCGCAGGGTCCGGACGAGCTCGGGACACAAGGGGCCCTTCGGAATGGAACGTGGGCCCTGGGATCCCAGCTCTTCATCTTTAAATACCCACTCTTCCAAGGCCTGGGTCGCCCAGCACCGACCACTGAAACCCACTGCAGAGAGCGGATTCGGTGATCTTGTCCGGGGTGTTGGCCCACATCCAAAGGTCTGAGTAATATCCGTAAAGTCAGAAGACTGAGTGGCTGCGTACGAGTCAAACGCGGAAAGTCGATTGGATGATCAATCTAGGTTGGGCACTTCTGCTTCTCTGTGCCGATCTCCAATGACGTAGTTTGGGCCATCACATTACTCTTGCGCCCTGTTGGCGGTGCGTGCTTCTTGGTAGTATTGGCGACCATCGTCACGACTCACCACCTCAGTCTTGCGGCGACAGCATAGGCCCTAAGTAGGTCCGGAGCCTGTGTGTTGTCTGATGTCAGGACGGCGCATTGATTGGAGGGTATCCAGAGAGCACCTAGCCCAAACGCTTCCCGGAAGCGTGGATTGCGATACTTTTTGGTGCGAGTCAAATCCCACCTCATGTCCAGGTCGAGCAGGCATTTTCCTTTTGATCGTGTTGTGGCAGCAAAAGCGTCCCAGCTGGCCGGGTATTACCAGCCACCAAGTCAGACTGAATATCTTGCGGAAGACAACGTGCGCTGACGTTGTCTGGGCCAGCCAGCTAAGTCAAGGACAGCGCGGAAGTCAATCAAGACAGCCTCGCAGCCCGACAATAGTAGGGCTATCCTGGGTCAAGCTGCCGAGCCTTGACGTCTTTTCCTTGGACGAACAAAAGGCAGGTTGCAGATGTTCCAATGCATGTGATGCTTGAGGATATGTTTGGGACTGATTCAGTGCAACAAGACTGTTTTCCCTGTACTTCCAGTGGTAATCGTCGCATGTTGGCGCGGTGGAACTCTCTGAGGAAACTGTTTGATTGAACCATGTGGTGTTTTGTTTGCCGATGGAGCTTTGTGCGACGAGTGAACCGCCGCCTCGTCTCAACAATGGCGTGTTTCTCCCTTCTGGAGGGGCGGGGAGGCGGACTTGGAGGCGTCGGCCACCACATGGTAATCTGCGTGTCTGCGTGCTGGATGGTCCAGCTGCGGGTGAGCATCGGTAGATGGTGTGGGCGAGAAGGAAGAACATGCAGTAGGTTGCAGGCTGCAGGTGACTATCGGGCTTCCGTGCATTGCATCGATGGGTCGAATAAGCAACGAGTCTCAGATCGCAGCTGTCGGGGGCACGTCCGGGTTCGTCTTGGTTTGGTGCAAGCTGGCAACAGACAGAAGGGTATGGACACGGATGCAAATACTTGCTTGGAGCCACAGAGAGAGAGAGAGGCTCAGAGACAAGCTGTTGTTCTAGCGATTCTCGAAGAGCGGCCGTGTGCGTGCAGGACGATCTTGACATGAATAGCGGTCGAGCTAAGCTGGCTCGGTCTCAGAATCCATGCATCCAAGCGTCCGGCTGTTTGCTTGGTCTCACCCTGATCAGACGATAATGGAGACCCGACTGAGCGCCGAAAACCCCCTCCATGACACCTGAGGTAGCCGTCCGACGCGGTGCAATGGCGACACAGTCGATGGTTGACAGCGATGCTGCGGTGTTCTTTGGGCTGGACGATTTCGAGACAGCACAGCTGGGATGGTTGTGGAGAGCGTCGTCTATGCCGAGGGGGCGGCCGACGTGTGTGCACGCGAGTAAGAAACGTCTGGTCGTCGCATAGGTAACGGTTCGAATAGTTCACGAGGACGAGGTTGTGAAGTCGGGGTTATGTGAAGGAGGATAAAGTTGATCTAGCTCTAGCTGCACGGGATTAGCACAACACACCAAGATAGCTAGTGGTAAGAACTTTTGAGGGAGACCAGATGTTGTGAGGCAGGAGCGAGAAGGGAGCTTCACCGTTGACGGGATAGTCCAAAGTAAGGTAAGGCAGGGCGAGGACGACAAGGTATCGAGCACAGTGTGACAGAACTTGCTACCGTCTCTGAGTCCGTCAACTGCGAAGAGTGCTATCGAGGGTCCTAGCGAACGGTGGAGCACCGAGGATGTGGTTGGTGGAACAGGGGGCTGCTGGACGGTGGGATGCAAGTGACGAATGGCAGCTAAGCTATCGGTACCCACTCTACGATAATGGGCCAGGTCGACGAAACGCCCGTCCATGATTGGCTGGATTCGCCGCGGCACTTGAGGTGCCTTGTGTTCACCGTTTTGGGCCATTCACCGCAATCCGGATTCTGGGCTTGTCCAGCAGTGGTGCCGAGGCGTTTTGGCTGCGCGACAGAAACCCGGGATCGGGAGTTTGTTGAGATCAAGTCACGATGCGTTATATCCTGCTACCAGGTACATTCAGAACTTTACTTCAGAGTCGCCGCCGAGACACCGAGGACAAACGGCCCCCCCAAAGCATATCGATGTCGTAAGCAAGTGTTAAGCCGTACAGAGTACCATGCGGATGGATCTCAACCAGCAAATTGGCCGTGTCATGGTTCGAGTCCCCACATTCCCGACAGCAAGGACACTGGATGTCTTGGAACTGGACCAGGTCTTTGCCAGTTCACTGTCGCAGCTCCTTTGTGGAGGACGGGAGAAAGAGCTGCGGCTAGTCTAGCGGGTCTCCGTGATTCGCTTGCGTTTAGCACGCAGCTGAGCCAGGGTCCTGGGTCGGATACTGCCCTGTCTGGCCTGCTTGATTGAGCTTAGCTCAGCAAGTACTTTGCGTAGGTACCGACCCTCCGTCTGCCTTCCGTTTACATCCCCCATCGCGATTGACTTGACTGCTGCTTCAATCTGTTGATGATGGGCAGCAATACAATTGAGAGGTCTGAGAACACGACGGCAACCGACTGGAGGCCGTCGTCGAGGCCGCGGGCTGTTGCTAAACCCCGCCAGCCACGACTTGCTTCTATTACTACCTATGCAGTAAGTTCTGTCTGCACATGTGGAATCAACGCAGGGGGCTCTTCGGCGCTCGTTCCTTCCCTAGCCGTCATCCAATCTCCCAAGTGTCTCTGCCACTCTGGTGGTTTTGACTCGGCCGTCAGACCCAAGGCACTGGGAACTGGCGCCCTACCGTTTCCCACGGTTTTGGGTACATCGGCCCCAGCGCCTGCATCCCACCACATCCAGCCAAGCCAGCCTATCCATCCGTCTGCACGCACCGATCTTCATTCAGCTGGCCTACCTTACCTACTGTCGACGCCCGTTCAACTGAATCAATTCTCTGGCTGTGCTGTTCACCATCAACGTCCAACGCCCGCACTTTCACGGCCACCTTTCTCAACTCTCCTTCGGATATCGCCCATTCAATGTCGCAGCAATAAGCTCGACCAAGTACCGAGATTCGAGTCTGCAGGCGTCGAGTCCCATTCCTGCAATCCCGGTCTCTCCACCCGGTCCGGTTTTGCCGGCAGGACAGCAAGGCCAAGCAAGGCCCAAGGGACAGACGACGACGCTCCAATTCCGACCAGCAATTACGATCCTCCTTCTAACTTCTCGACCCCCTAGCCTTCTCTCGGTTCAACCTCTTCAACGAGCCTAGCTTTCGCCAACGGTCGGGACTCGACGAAACGCAAAGTCAACTCCTGTCGCCGTCTCTGAGAGTATGAAGATGGTGTTCCGATATCCCACACAAGACCTCGAGACCTCGCTTAAACTTGATTCACACGCCAAACGACACCATCCCCAAAGACAGAGCGTACCGTACCGTACCGCACTTCTGTCATTGGATCTCTTGCAACTCGCGGCGGCTGCTGCGCTGAGTGCAGAGTAGCGCCGGTCCCCCAATCGCACTGCCAGCCCTGGTCTGGTCTTTGTGCAACCACCCTCCTTGTCTCTTCTCGACTGCCCCCAATCCCGAAAGGCCGCCCACCGTCTCCAGAGAAACTTGGCCGCGCTAGTCCATCTGGTAGTGCCGGCTGTACGGTACGGATACTGCTTGGCCTGATACTGGCTACCAATACGGACACTACCACCATAATACATACCGTACCGCATGCCGCATCCTGCATTTATCTGCATTACCGGTACACTTACGCCCACCCACGCAACACCCACGCATTTCTGCGACTCTCGTCGGCTCTGTCCAAATCCAGATCCATCATCCTGTTCGAGCCCAGTTAAAACAGCTACACTAGCTGCCATCCTACGTGACGCTACGCCAAAAGGCCTGGCCGCCTCCGTCTTCTCCTCGCCCTTTCGCCATCCCTCAATTGGAACCCCCCCCTACAAAACCAATTCACCTTCCATCTCACTACCTCCGGCTGCGGGTTCCTCTATCCCTCGATTTTGATCAACCAAAATCAGACGAGCTCGAGCTTCCAAAAACAGTGGCCCAACCAACCCCAGTATCACCGTTTCCCCGTCCATCTGAACGACGTTCAATCAGAACCACATGGCACAAGCTTTCGCCCGCGGACACCTCGTCGCCGCCCAGTTCCTCTTCTCAGCTTCAACACCAAGCAAACGTCATTCCTGCTCCTAGCACTCACCATCCCAAACTGCCCTAGTCCTTACTCTGGGCCTTTTGTGGCCGCCACGGCGCCTCTCGCCCAGGCCTTAGCGTCTTTGCGGATGCCTTCATAATACCAGCCCGCCCCCGAAGCAAGCTTCAGCTCCTGTTCTCGCTCCTCTCCCTCTCCCCGGGACATTCAAGGGACACCCGAGAACTTCCTCGTCGAACTATCAATATGTTCGACCACTTCACCATGGGGATGCAGGCTCGTCCTGTCACTGATGACCTGGATGCCAAGACGCATCTATCCCCGAGACAACGACCGCGGGACCTAGACTCACCAACGACACCTGCAGCTCCTCCAACCGTCTCGCCAAGCTGTAATAGCATGTACCAAACTCCACCACAGCCCATCGACAACCTCGTTCATGAGCTCAGCAGACAGACTTTGTTTCCCGAATTTCTTCGACGCCCGACCCGGCGGTTGTCAGGATCATCACCATCCATCATCGCAGAGTTGTCGGCGGTTGCTCTTGAGGTGGACAATGACTGTAACATGGATATTTCCATGGACGATGCCAAGGAACATGAACCAGTTGTTGATTGGAAGAGATCAAGGCGGCAATGGCACAGTCGTTTCGTCAACAATCCCAACAACGCTCGCGCCATGGAGGCTCGTCTGAGAAATATGATATCAGATCAAACGCAATGCGACATTCGCCCACCAGCGACGGCATTACCTACCTCATCAGTGCCCACGTACCCGGATCTCCCAAAGATTGAAGCAGACAACCGCCAGAATCTTGAACTGTCCCTCCGACTTGAAACGGATGAGGGTTTCGGTGAAGACGACAACGACGAGCTGATGCAAAGAACGTTGTCAGCCGAAAAGCAACGCTTACTAGGCGGATCTGACGGTCTTCGACATTACGGAGCATTGAGGTTCAGGGGCTCGGCCGAGACGGCTCTTCGATGCCAAAATGTCGTCAGGCATCGGCCACGCATGCGGAAGCGCAAGGGACCAGGGCCATCTCAGGAGCCGCGCCCAATGAAATCAACAAGCTCGAGAGAATAACCAACTACAACAAGAACAACAACTCTATCATCTTCCAACTTTTCAGCGATTTGCACAAGCGACGGATGGAGAATCTGGCGATATACCCATGGGACATAGGCGGCGCATGGATTTGAGTTTGGCAACGGCGTTTTTGGAAGGATATTGTTCTTCAACCTGGTTGCGACAGCGTTGGGTCTCCACGCGCGGCAGAAGTTCCGGCCGTTTTTTCAAGGACGAGACCTTAAGGGGGGATCTTGCCAGCGGCGTTTTCTTGTCCGGCGCAACATTGGAGTTTGGCGTTTACAAGTGCGGCTCATCCGCGAAGGAAGCCTGCTTGTCTCTATTTTTTTCCAGCCTGCAAGTATGACTTTCGGCACCCGGCACCGGAGGTCATCGGAGTGCATTACGGACAAGAGTTGATCGAGTCATAGACCGAAGGTTGAGGCAAGCCCGGTCAGCCTCCGGGTTTTCGCCCTGTGGCTTGCAGACGGCGAGGCGTCGTTGGTCCATAATATGGCCGAAAAGTTTGTCAACTGACGAAAGAAGAATCGTCAGCTGCTTTCTTGAAGTGATTGGACAATGGCTCATTCTAGAGGATCCGAGACGAAATCAACAATCAAAATTTCCCACGTTGCGGAGGGTCGCATCACCTTTTTCAAACGTTTTCAAAGTGAGCAATCGTGATGACTAAGGTTTCACAGAAGAATATCCGGTTCTGATGCTTTCAGAAGAAACGTGCTCCTAAGGGGCTGGGGAGCAGCGTGGAACGTATAACGGCTTCGCGTCACAGCGCGAGCAAGCTGTCCCGGTCAATTGGGAAGTCATTGTGGCCAACGCAAACTCTGAAGGGAGAGTCTATTCATGCAAACAGTACAATGGACAATGCGACCACTTTTAAGCCCAGCGACTTGTACTGACATGCCCTATTAGACGTCCGAGACCTCTCCGCCGTTCCTCCCGATAAGTGCGTGACCAGGGAGATAACTTGTCAGACATTCCAATTATCACCGGGCTAACACACAAGCCAGGCCCCCACCACCTTGAAGTCTTACTCTTTCGCTGCGTCGATAGTCGACTTGGCAGGCATAACTCCCGGGCGACGAGATGCCGAATTAAACTTTTTGGCGGTAGACCTACGTCAAACGACGTCGGCCTTGATATGGCACCTGCAGTAGTGTATCATCGGTAGACACCTAATCAAAATGAAGTTTGCTGACAGCCGGGATAGTGTCAAATCATGGGCCGCAGATTGGCTGAGCAGAGTCAGTCGATCGAGGCTGAAGCCTGGACCAAGCTCCGGCGCAAAAGGCGTGATGGTGCCTTGAAGTTGGACGGCGCCATAGCCCTCAGCCCGCGTCTGCCCTTTCTTCCTCGAAATACATCGATTTTCCTTGTTGTAATCACGATCGCTGCCACTGCTGCTTTGCCCTGGCATATCTATTTTACCAATTGGTTACACGCCTTCCCAGCGGGTTGGCTTGGACATGCAGGGGAGGGTGATCAAGACCTTCAAAACCACGAGGGATCACATCACCCCGCATCAACCACGTCAAAGATTTTGGATTGATTGTGGCGTTTTCTGTCTGATTCAGGCCCACACGCAACTCCAAAGCACTGCGGGTATCAAGGTAATTATTATTCATTGACCTCGAGCAAGAAGTTGGCAGGCAAGACCCGACGGAGCGGACTTGGGGTTGCATGTGCCTGCAGTGCGAGTAACGATTTTTCTTTGTTGACTCTCGGTTGGAGGAGGGGAGGGAACAATTGTATGCTGGGCCTTTACTCGGGCCCCCTCTTGTCAACCGACGTTGCCGTGAAAGAAACCGCACTGATTTTGCCCTGTTTCTTTGATGGTGCTGTCTGCCTGCCATACCCACCCCCGGTTTTAACAGGTACAGACGGGGGCCGAGATGTTGGACTGGAATGCGGCCAGCCTCGCTGGGTCACTAGACGACGTGGGCAACATTCCTTTGGGTATCCGGTCGCTGAGGGCATCCCTCGCCGAAAGCACGGTGATCTATGCGATCTCAATTCCTGTGTGGTGGTCTCCTGGCTGCTTCCATATTTTGCGCAATTGTTGCTGTGGCAGGATGAGAGACATGAACCGGACGATATTTGTTGACTCCCGTCCCCTCAACCTGATGCGTACTTGCAACCATCGACGGTCTTCATTTCCGTACAAGAATCCCATTCTTCGAAGATTTACCCCAGTTTCCAACATCTTCATTCTCTTTCTCTTTTTCCACTTACTTTGCTGAAAACGATCATTACATCTACTCTCCTTTACAGACTTGCATTTCCTGCCACCCATTGCTTCGCAGCCAATACACGCAGCGGAGCCGATTAACACCCTCCGCGCCCGTTGTTCTGCAATCCCCGCCTTTCCACCTGCTCATGATCTCGAGCTTGGTTCGTTTGCGGAACTGAACGCAGATAGACACACAGACAGGCCGAGACAACAGACACAACCAGAACCAGAGACACCACGAGAATGACAGTCGCCGTCTCGCATTGGACGAGGAGCCCAGACACCAGTGTCAGACCCAGCTCGCACCCGACAGACTACGAAGACGACATGACATACTCGGAAGTCCATTTCTCAGTAGAGCCCATGGACGCAGACAAAGACAGCAACGGGGGTTCGTCCCACCTGCATTGGCAAGGGGTGACAGCAGCAGAGACAGCGGCAGGAGGTGGGCACTGGGGGTCGGCCGCTGGTAGTGCAGTTGACGACGGTCTTTTCTTCGAGGAATTTGTCGACCTCGAGAGGCTTTCGACGGCCGGAGGGGACGAGCTCCCTCCGTCTTCTGCCTTACCCGACTCGTTCGTCTACAACATGCCACTCCCTGCTCATGGGTCCTCGTCTACAACAAGAAGCGTATCGGACGATCTGGACGAGCTGCTAAGTTGCCACACACAGCCGCTCGTGGAAGCTAGGGCTAGCGCTGCAGCAGGTCCCGCTGCCACATTAGTGTCCTCATCAGCAGCCGCTAGAGTAGCGGCGGCGACTTCAGACGCGGTGGTTCCGCCAGCTGTGGGCGCTCGGGGTGTGCAGTCTTCGTGGATCGACCGCGCAGAGGAGCAAGGACAAAGGAAAGCTTCTTCCTATCCGGACACAGCTGCTGCTGGCGGGGCCAAGTCGATCTCTGACTCTGAGCTCCTCCGCCTTGAAGGCATATCGTTGAAAGCGTCGCCTTCTCGCGCTCCTTCTGTCGTTGTTTCCCATCCTCCTACTCCTCTTCTTCAGGCCTCGTCCGCTACCAGCAGCAACACAAACCTCCACCTCGCCGGCAGCAGCAATACCAGCAATACTAACAACAACAACGTCAACCACACGAACAACGGTGGTCGTAAGCCGAGCAGCTTCTTCAAAGCCGTCGCCTCCAAACTGCAGCAGAAAGCTGCCTCAGTCCGTCATAAACAGCCCAACATGTCATCCGTTGGCGTCGAAATCAAGGGGCCCCTCTCGCCCACCGTCTCGCCTCGCAAGGCCTTCAAGCTTCGCCCCGAGCACCTGACCGGCCTCGGCGGACCGCCTACCAGACTTCCTCTCTCTCCTCCCAACAGTGCCACCATCCCTCAAGACTTGCCTACTTCCTCATCAGCTGGTAGCAACGGCATGCCCTTTTGTGGTGGATACGTTGAGGATCCCTTCTTCGATGGTAGCTCTGTTCCCATGTTCCGCCGCAGCGACCCTACCACCCCCATGGACACCCCCGTCCTCGACGACAAGAGCGGCATGTTCTATCACCACCAACAGATGAGCTCGGGCAACGTCAACAAGGCCGCCTGGCCCATGGCCACCACCACCCCTCAGACAGACTCTCATGCCGCCTGGTCCAACCCTTATGCCACCGATGGCCTCGACAACCAGTGGTGGGACAATAGCCACATGGACCTTTCAACAAACTCACAGTACCAGGCACAGAATGCGCGCAATGCTACCTTCAACCTGGCCATGCACACGCAACAGAGCGAGCTGCCCTATGAATACAACAGCCTCGCCGCCGCTGCACCCGAGATGTCAGGACTCATGATTCACATGCCTCAACCTCGCACCACCTCATCACCCGTCGTCCACTACCAGGCACAACAGCTTCACCACCCCCAACAGATGACCGAGCGCCGGCCCCGCATGCCCCGCGCTCCTTCGGCCGGCGCCCGCCACATGTGCATGTCGACGCCCATGCGCAAGACCCGCAACCCGAGCCGCACACGCCAGGGTAGCCGCGATTCCTCGACGTCGCCCACTCCCACGAACCGTTCCCGTCACAGCAGCGGCGGCTCACTTGCGAGTGTCGGCGGCGGAGCAGCCCTCAGTGCCAGTGTGAAGAAGCGCCGGTCGTGGCAGCGCCGCGAGAGCATGCGCACACCATCACTCGGAGGTGGAATGGGAGCCGCGGCCGAGGGCCTCGGCTTCGTCAACTTCACCCCGAGCGACAAGAACATCCTCATGACCGGAGTGGCACCCAGCGGAAGCTCAAAGACCAAAGCCCGCCGCGAAAAGGAGGCGAATGAGAAGCGTAGACGGCTTAGCGAGGCCGCCATCAAGGCCGTCAAGGCGGCAGGCGGCAACGTCGACAAGTTGGTTGAGGAAGGATTCGTTTTCTAATCATGGTCATTCTTTTTGCTTGGTGGACTTGCAGCAAAATACGCATGGGAGCGCCTGGGAGTTTACGGTGCGGAAGGCTTATGGGAAAGTGATATCGGGCGTTTGACGGGATCATCACACGAGTAATTCTCTTCTTGTCGACGGCTGGTCATCGCTATCTGCTCTTTTACTTCTTTCACAAAACGGCATAGGAGTGCAAGCTCCGACCAATATTGTTATCAACCGTTGACGACGTTGGTCGCCACTTACTTATTACCCACCATCACCCACATTTATTAGGTAGTTAATCTCGGTTTCTTATGTTTGGAGTACACCCAAAATCAAAGGCTGGAACCCGGGTCACGAGATATGGAAGGGGTTGGATATCCTAGCAGAGCAGACTCAATACCAATAACAAATCACATCACAATTAAAAAACAATACTTGCAACTATTCGCTACCTACTACAGTGAGAATCTTTGAGTTCAGCCAAGCGAGCTGTGCGTACATCATCACAACACCATCATCAGATTACCTTCAACACCGAGATTTAGCACACTACACACAGCTTACATGATGTTGCCGATCACTCATCATCAACACATCAGCAACATCAACAATAACAACAACACACGCATCACCGACGCCCGAGGAACATGATGACTGACGCCTCGCGCAGCCTTTGCCAGATCCCAGTCCAGAGGGTCGGGGCAGCCTCTTGCCGTGCACTATGGTGCACTACGGCGGCCGTCGCCCAACCAGCCGTTAGCCGATCACGACCGGACGCTGCGCCCAAGTCACCGAGAGACTACGCCCCCTCTTCCTTTGACGACTGTAGCGTATGGTTGGCAGCCCGCCTCATCCGTCTCCCGCGGTTGACAGGCCTGGTCTGCCTGGCGATGGGGGAGGGGAAGGGAAGGGAAGGGAAGGGAACGGACGACATCGGGAGTCAACACAGACCAGCATCCGATCAAGCTGGAGACGAGAGATGGGCCAGAATCACGAATATGCCTAAGCAGCTCGGAAAGTCCAGGCCCAAACCCCAACGCGCGGCTTGTGCTCACAACGAGGCTTGGCAATGACACCAGATGAGGTGGGTGCGGTGGAGCTGGGGGTGGACGACCTTTGGTGGCCTTTCCGTTTCTTTAAGTCGACATGGCCGCAAACAGATAGCTTCAGTCTTTCCCATCTCCCTCATCCCACCAGACAGAGACTTGGCCTTTCTCTCCCACCACTCAAGGACCTCGCTCCGTCGTCGGATTTCCCGCTAAGCCTTACCTCGTTCTCCTCGCACCCGCCCTCCTCATCCGCCTTGCATCACGCCTTTCCTCTTCTTCGTTTCTCCTCACTGCATGGTCCCACCGACAGGTGAGAGCGACAGAGAGAGGCGCAAACCATCCCATCCAGTCAGCGGAGGAGCGAACGGCGTCTCCAGACTGCCTCATCCTTAGCCAAAGGGAACAGCCACAGGTCCACCTGACCGTCTGCTGTCCTGCCTGCCAGCCGGACCTTTGGGGGCTAGTGTAAGATCCCCGTTGCAGAATCTTGCAGCTCATCGCGTCTACTGCACCTGTCCCGCCTTTCGCTCTAGGCTCGAAACCGAAAGGCGCCAGGAGCATGACGGAGCAGGGCGTAGGCTCGCGTATCAATGTCTCACTGCGGAACCCACTTTCTGTTCCATTTGGCCCTCTTGCTCTTCCCTCCTCCCAAATCACGATCTTGTTCGATCGTGCAAAACTCGCAGCAATTCCCTGAATGAGACAAGTCTCACTTGCCTTCAGACCCCCAGGTGTCACCTCACACCCCTCCCGGAAACGTTAATCCAGCGTCTGTCCACGGCCGTACGCCGCAGCCGCGCTGCGTCTCGACTCTGGGAAACACCCCACTGGACCCGTCCTCAACGTCCTCTCTTCAACCCGGATGCAGGTACCGCCAACATCGAGACCAGGCGAGACCTCTCTTCTGCACACCACAACTCTCGACAGGTACCGTACCTGCATGAGCCTGGGCCTGTGTAACCGCGACGAAGAACCAACGACACGCCCTGGCCAGCCGCAGCCGCCAAGCGAGGTGTTGCATCGTCGCCCGGAAACAGAAGAACGAGGAACCCCTTCTCTTCACTGCGCAGAGTCCGATGCTCAACCGCCACGAGGAATCCGAGAGATCTCGACCTGGTCGCCATCGTGTCGCTTGTTTCAGTCGCCATGTCCGAGAAAGGATCGAGAACCTTTCCCGGGAGGCGTGAAGGCCTATCCGAGGGCTTTCTTACTCTCTCACGACACTGTCAAGATTATGGGTCTCTTGCGAGAAGATTGAATAAGGGACCGAGACATGGGCTGACGACTCTGGATGGGACTTGGAGGAAGCCCGCGCAATACCCGGTCCATCGACCCTGAAGGACAGGATGACCCACGTCCTGGTGACGGTGTCTCAGCTGGCTGGCTCACGGCAAGTAGATACGAAGTCGAAAGCTGATAATCCATCACTTCATGAGCAATGTGCGGATACGATATCGTCATACGTCCTTCATGGGTCATACGCAGAGGGGCTTGATGAGGTAGTATCCGAACATCATTTCCTGCTTTGATGTATTGTCTTCCGGCAGGCTTCGTGATCCGGGATCATCACGGTCGTTTCATCCGTCTCATCTTAGCCCTTAATCACCAAGATCTTGATCAAACATGATCAACATCCAACAAACACAAGCCACGGAAATCGTTTACATTGTGCGAGAGTAGAAATTCTACACACGAAATGAGGAAAAACGTGTCTTACCGTTCACTTTCTGTGGTAAGCGCGATCCAAATCTCGTTCTCTGACCAATGATTCTCTTCTCAGAGGAAGTTATGGCGTTTTGGCTAATGGCAGATTCCGTGTCCAACTCTTAAGGTTGCGGAGGATGTGCGTGGGGCCTTGTCTGCCACAACCAAATCCGGCGAGAGGCAGACATTCTCTGTCGTCGATTCTCTGTCAGTATCTGCAGTGTGTCTTACTCCGGGTCGCATCTTCCGAGCCGCTGCCCATCTATACCTTTCAAACATCCTGCCGTCCAACACTCCGGGCAGGCAAGGCCTGGCGGTCCAGCCATCAACCGTCCGCTCGGACTCGCCTGGTCGACGGCAACCTTCCTCCTCCTGGCAGTATCCCCGTGGCCATCCCTCAGCCCCCGCCGTCATGACAGCTGCAGCCTCACGCCAACCCACGGCAAAGCCAGATTAGCTCATGATGGCCCTGTGCCCTATGCCTCTTTTTCACTTTCAGCCCGACTTGAGGCGGCCGCCTCTTGGACACGAGCCACAGTTTATCCTCCAGTCATAGACAACTGGGGAATTAGCAGGCCATGTTCTCGTCCCGCCTAGACACAGACACAGTCGGGTTTTCCGTACAAAGGCCTCCGGGGCAACTGGACTTTCAGCAGACCGTTTTACTCCGCATCAAATGTCCGTCCTCCACAAGAGTGAGGCTCTGGTCTCGACGTCAAGTGGCTTCACGATCTGCGTCCCCACGACACGACCCCCATGGCTAGTCAGCTCTCCCGCCCGCCAGCGCCTATCTAGGGCCTCAAAATCGTAAGATGTTCAATGTTCAACCAACCAGCAGCCAAGGACCCCTCTTCGGAGGCCCTCCGGAATCTACTGTTGCCAAGCCGTGACCCCTCCTCTGACCATCGATAAACGCTCCATGATGCGGTGCTGGGTCCGGGCAAGCGGCGCCCACAGGCTGGACTACTCTCCCAAATTCTCCGAGGGCCATGAGAATGCGGCCAAACATCCCGGGAAGCCTAATTCGACACCCCCTTGCGTACAGACCCCGCGATCTTTTTCAGCTGTCAACTGCCAACCAACACAAGTCTTGAATGCAAATGCAAATCAAACGCCTCCCTAGACAGGAACTAACAAACCGTCTTCACACACAGACTACAACCCGCGGCAACAAAAGCCTGAATCTTGACTGCAACGGCGTCCCCCAGGCTGGAACAAAACTTCACACCAATCAGCCTTATCATCATCCCTCGAACTGCCGAGAAGCCACCCACCACCAAAGAGCCGACCCCAAAGAGGGTAAACACACTCCATTCCAGGACGACGCCGGCCCCCAAACCGACCTGCATGTACCGTCCTCTCGGTCCCGAAGCACCTGCCTTAGCCTACACGTGAAGCTCGAGGACAGGGCCAATCCATGAATTTGGGGCGGCAGTGAACCACGGCGCCACAAGTCGCTCGACGACTACCCTCGCTTGCCATGAACAAACAACCCGCCCAAACCCGCCGAGTTGTTCCCTTCCCGCCGTCAAACGACGCCTCTCTTACCTCCACTTGATATGTCATCATCTCAGGTCCCCAGTAAACAAGCTACGGGCCTTAGCTCCCAAGCGTTCTCCTCCCTACCGCTGCGCGGTACTTTCGCTCTCCACCATGCTATGCCTACCTCACGATAGCCTCCTCGACGCCTATCCCTCGTGCAGGAACCACCCCTCCCCTCCTCGCCTACGGCTTCCGAGTTTGACATAGCTCCATCTCGTTCACAACATCACATACACCCTTCCTTCCCCAAGATCCTTTGAACCCGCCGCGAGTAGCAATTGCCAGTGATTGTGGAAACGAGTCCCGAGACAACTGTTTTCTTTCTCAACGTCCAGCCAAGAAAGGAGAACCCTCCCAACATCGTGAAATGCCAAGATACGTTGAAAAAACATAACGTAAAGGGCGGGTTGCCATCGACCCGCCGGTCAAACCTGGACTCCGTTGCTCCAACTTTGCCCGGTCCCATTTTACAAAGTGTTCCCAACCCATCCCTGGCCCAACGTTCCCTCTCCATCATCACCCGTTCCCCCGAACTTACCCTTCTGATCACTCCTCAGGACTGAAGATCCATCGCCCGATATCCCCATCGATGACCGTTATACCAACAAAGAAACCCCATCACACAACGCCGGAATCGTCCTAGCACCCCCTCTCTCTCTGCTCTACCAAGAAAGGCTCCAGACCACTTCACGGAGCTCCCCGGCCTTACTCTCCGATAGGAAACATCCGGCCCACTCCGTCTCTCCCTCTTTCGTCTCTTCCTCTAACTAACTCTGTATCTCCCGCACTTCTTCTCGTCGGCCTTCTCTCCTCACCGGCAGCAGCACAGCCCACACCACCATCACCAGCCCCATCACTGCCTCACACTCACCCATCCACACTCACTCACACACACCGGAAGGCCCGAAACAGAGCCACCTCCGGCCCTCCGGTACGGACGTATCGATACCCTCCACCGGAAACCTTCCCTCCCTCCCTCTTCCGCGACCCCATGCCTAAAGCCCCCTCATTGGCTTCTCGGTCAAGTCTCCGCAGTCCAGAACTTCAGAGACCACTCTCACCTATTTCATACACGATCTTCCATATCGGCCGAGCAAATAGACTTCCAAACGGGCGCGACGGAGCACCAAGAAAACACCAAAGATCCAAAGTCTGTTGTCCATCGGCCGAATGTAGATCAAAGTCAAGCTGTCATCCGAACCCCTCCATCACCAGAACCTTGTTCCTGAACTTTACCTGCCGTGATCAAGGTCAAGGCTCTGCTCGGTCTAGAACACACGCACACCCTCGCTCGGTGATCATCAGAGAGTCTTTACCGTCACTTCTCAACTCACCTCGACCAGCCTGAAGGGTCTAGACCATCATCTTCCTCCTAAACGGTCAAACTATCGCTCGATCGTCAAAGTCTTTCCTCGCCCCCTCCTTCGGCCGCGACAAGGTGCGATGTTCTGAAGAACGGCCGTAGATAGCCTCTGGCTACGTTGCATCGGCCGAGGTCAAAGTTCGACCGTCATGTCCTCATGTCTCGTTCGGTGTCCATCATATCCTTCATCGGCCTTGAGCGCACCATGACTGACATCGACGTGCTCTGGCCGACGATGAGCTACCCCTGCTCACTGCCTCTCTACGATCCAACGGCCAAGACATTGTTTGAGACGCAAAACCTTGTTAACAAAGGGATCCATTAGCTATTTTGATTTTCCTATCAGAGGGGGTTGTGTCCACTCCGATCAAATCGCGCATGGGTTGACCTCGGTTCAGATGGATGCCTTCGCCGTCCCGAAGTTAGCCCTTTTTGATTCCCTCCCCCCAAGCCTAGCGTCCGGGCTGCTGTCGATGAGACCTTTTCTCAATCAACAACCGCAGCCTTATTTACAAAGTGAAAGCCATCAACCCGCCTGCCCGCCGTGATCAGCGTGCCCCGGCGACCTCCCAAACAACAAATCAACGCCGAAATCTCGGGACGCCATCCTCAATGCCAGAGAGACAAGAGTTATAAGTGGAACAGAGAGAAAGGAAAAAAGATACCATTCCGTCTATGGTGCGATGCTCGTCATAACTCGAGGTGAGGACTCATGTCTGCTCCCCCACGCCTGGCACATTATTACTGAACTGGCTGTGTCGAGTTTTCAAATCCCTCATTTTCCGAGGTAATACCCAAAACTTGGGATGACCAGATTGTCATCAACCAACTTGCCGTACGGCAAGTCTCTAGACCGTACGGTATCTACCGTCAGAATGGTAGAAATCATGGCGGGTCATATCTAGTGCTCGTATCCAGCTCCACGCTGCCAGGGGCTGTACTCTTTATTAGCATTTGCATATTTACCACGTCATGATTTGTTGTTCTCACCTAGCGTTGTTCTGTTGCCTGTACTGGGCAGGGCTGCCATTGTTCTGTTGCCTATATTGGTTGGCAGCCAGTGTTGACCCTGAGCCGTTGTACGGGCTCGGTGTGCGTGTCGGAGGCTGGCCGTAGGGGCCGGCGTTGGCAGGGAACAGAGGCACTGAAGGGTCCACTGGAGAGTGTTGTTGGTGGCCCTGGTTCTGCTGGCGCTGGAAAGACTGCTGAGACTGCGAGTTGTGAGACTGCGCAGTAGAAGGCGGCAAAGCAACAGCCGACGGGTCGGCACGGCGACGCATAGATTCGGACGAGATGGAGTCGTTGTCATCATCGAGGTCGAGACCCTTGTTGTAGTGAGCCTTGTCGCCTCTCGCGGTAGCGGCGAGCGCATCGAGTTCAGTCGTAGTGTTCAGCTGCGTCTGAGACTTCATGAAGGAGGCGCGGTCGTCGGCCATAAACTGGTAGCGAGCATCGGGGTTCTTGCGGAAGAAGATCAGAGTGCTGCTGACGATAACCAGGAGCAAGAGAATCAAGGAGAAGGCTGCGTTGGCAATGAAGAGAACAACACCAACGACACCGTTGACAAGGGCCGGGGCGCCGAAGACGTTGGAGAAGATGAGCAGGAACACAGCGTTGAGGAAGTTCATGACGCAGATAGCAATGTTGAACGAGTTGGTGCTCTTGTCCATCCAGGGTCGGAGAACACTGGCCGCGATCAAAGCTCCAGCCTCGATAATGACGAAGGCAATCGCCTGAACAGTTCCACTGCGCTGAGCAAAGGCGACGATAGCGCCCTTGACAACAGTGTAGCCAAGAACAGGAATAATAAAGTAGTACGCCGACGCGCGGAACTGAACGTAGAGGAAACCCCACTTGTTCAGGGCCTGAGGGTCGGAGAACAGGATGTAGGCCGGGTTTCGGTGCATGGCGACGGAGCGGCGAGCGATGCGGACCACCTTAGCTGCAGCCCAGCCGAGAGTGAGGGCCATTCCAAAGAGGAAGAAAACGGCAAGAACAACTTCAGCCGCAGAGTCGACCTGGGTGAACTCCCAAAGACACAAGATGGTCATTTGAGGGAAACCAATGAGGGTCATGCGGAAGAGAATACCCTTCAGAACAGTGAACCAGCCGTTGCGGAATTCGAGGAACTTCTCGCTCTTCATCCACTTTTGTCTAACAGCCAGCTCGCAGAATCCCTTGAAGGCGGCAACACCGAGGACAGTGAAAATGACGAAGATGCAGAAGAAGGCCAAGCCGGTCATGAACAGGTTGGTGGACTCGATCTTCGCCCTGAATGCGACTCGCTGAATACCAAAGACGATGTAGCTGCCGGAAGAAAGCTGAATGTTGGCTCGTCTAGCGATGGAGGACATGCCAACGTCAATGCCACGCTTCGCCATCCTGGCGGCAGACATGGCCCAATCCAAAGATCGCTTCTCAACCTGCACGGAGGTGGTCGTCAAAGAGTTGAGCAGGGTCGCCGGGGTTCCGCCGGTAGCTCGCTGGTACCAAGTGAAGATATCCTGCATAAACTGAACGCGGATGATACCCATAGACCAAACAAAGTCCTGAGTCCACGACTGCACAATGGGAGGCAGATGGATACCGGTGAGACCCACAATGGCCTGGGACTGGAAGTAGCCGAAGAGAGAGAGGGTGTTGGCGGCGACGTGAGCGGCGGTGTTGGAGTGACCGAGACCAGAAACAACGGCGGAAGCAATCAGACCGAGACCAGCGATGATAGCGGTAGCCCACTTGACGCCAATCAAGTCGACGGTCTTTCCGTTGGAAATGTCAGCCTCGACACAAGCCACACTGTCCTTGGTGTCGGTCATGTTAACGTAGACCTTGACGGTGGCGTCGAGATCAGGGATGTTGTAAGCAATCCCGGGGATTTGGCTGACAGCGTCTTCGCCAACTTGGAGGTTGAAGTTCATGGTGATCTTTCCTGCAGTCATGGGGCACAGACCAGCGAGGTTGATGCTGCATGGGTCGACCGTGCGTCTCATGAATTCGTAACCGTAGACGGAAATAGCAACATCGAAGACGATGCTGCCCTGGACGGAAGAAACGGCGACGATGTTGATGGCGGCACTTCCGTTGTTAGGGGTGAAGACGACATTGAACAAACTGGCCGTGAAACTTGAGTCATCCTGGCAAGTGTTGAGAGACTTTGAGACGAGCATCTGCTCAGCAGCCATAACCGGGGTGGTGACATAGGACGCGAGAGCGCCCAGCAAGAGGAGCGGCTTCGCGAATGAGAAGCGCATGGTGAAGAGAGGGTGAGTGGTCGTTGCTAAGCAAGTGAGTAAAAAGGAAATTGAACGGCCGCCGGCGGGTGGTGGTCGTCGGTTTGGAACGGTCGAAGCGAGAGTGGTGAAGAGAGTCGAGGCCGTCTAGGTCGAGTGTATCATGGGGATTGGTGGTTCACGGATCGTTCCAGACGGGATCGCGTTGGTAAGGAGATGGGAGAGAAGCGAAGGGATTGATGCGGTCGCTCCGGTTGATGGTTGAAAAGTCGAGGTTCTCTCCAGACGGAGTGAGTCGCAGGGAGGTCTGATTCCGTGGCAGGGGATTGGTACTAGCGAGGGTTATCTGCCGGTGATTCCACCTGGTTGGCGAGGTGGTTCCTGCTGTCGATTGTCCGTCCCTTTCGATTTCCGTTCAGGTCCCAAAAACAGCCTCCTTGATCCCCAGCAGCGGATGCAAACGCAACAGCGGCGAATGGCGTCGTGGTCGAGGTTGGGGTGCCTCAGTCAGGGCGCGATAAGAAAGCGGTTATCGTGTCGTATGGTCGTTGTCGTCAATGGTCGTAGTGTCAATCGTTGGTTCGTAGAAAAAGGTCTGGACGGTCGGCGGGGAGGGGGGGAGATGGGAAGGGTGGGTTTTGGTGGTTTTGTTGTTGGCGGGAGATTGGAAAGGAAGGGAGAGAAGGGAAGGCGATCGCCAAGCGAGGGTGGATGGGGACAGCAGGAGTGATGAAAGGAGGCGCTGCTGCTGCTGCCGCTGCTGTGACCTGCGGTGGTGGTGGTGGTGCCGGGTGTGCTGGGCTAGGCTGGGCTGGTCAGTGGTTTCTCTGAGACGGCTGGTCTTGGTGGTTCGGATTCAGGGAAAACTGGGCAATAGGTAAAGAGCGTGAGAGCGTCGTGCCAGGGGAAGACCCATGGGAACAGGGGCGGTTCTTGTGTCTTGAGGACAGGGGTAACCAAGGTTGGCCGGGGCCAAATACGGGGGTGCGGGTGGGAGGGAGGGAGGGAATCCCGCGCAGTTGAAGCGTGAGCGGTGGATTCCCTCGCGGTCTCGGGATGCGGTTGTGGATGGATTTGCGTGTATGCGACAGGGGTAATGACGGTACGGGGTGGTGCCGGCTTGGGCTGCGTAATTTCGATTTTTGGGGGGAGGGGAGCGGATGCACGAGTTTAGCACTCGCCTCGTAGCACCCAGCAAGTTGGTCTTACTGCCACATAGTGGTGCTGGCAGGGCCTAGCCTGTGTGCAGAACCTGCGGTACGTACTCTTCGTTAGCACAGAGGCTGCGTTCCATTTACACGTCCTCTGCATGCGAGAGTCGCTGCTGCTATGCATGCTTAGGCGAGGCTGGATCAATACGATGCGGCAACAGCGGATCTACTTCCTGCACCGTACAATCTTGGGTGAGTCAATGCGTACTGCTCCTGTACCCGCGCCCCAATACTCGACTCAGCTCGTATAGCTGCTAACAGAGATACACCACACTCAAAAAAACACGGGCGCGTAAGGAAGGGGCGACAGTCCAGACGAACACGCTTGACAACCACAGGCTGCATGCACAAACAGAGTAATCTGAAGTGCTGTCAGCACTGTACGAATCCTCCACCACGCCGTCCATCGCACCCGACACCACACCTGCCTGTTGCTGAATTACGAGAGGAGATGTGAGGCACAGCAGCATTTCCTGTATGCTGTCCGGGGGTGCTCACTCACTGAGGCGACCTAATTCTTCTTTTGGGCAGCCCGTAAAGTCGGTAGGGAAACAAAACATCTCGCGATCCATCTCTCCCCATCTCGCTGCAAGGTCCGAAGCAGGTTTTTGGGCGGTCCAGTCCCTCTGACGACGGCTGATTGTCGCTGATGAGCGCTCCTGATGCACACCTCACCCGCCCGCCTGACGCCGTCCAATGCTGTCGAGACGCCAGCAGCAACACAGACAGGATCTCCGTCGCACATCGTGCATGGCGGGCTCCCGCAATCATAGCGTCATTCAAACCTCGACACTGCACCGCCATCCGAATTCTCAAATGCAATAAGCAGTCAGCCAAGACGGTCCGCCATGCACACCAAGAAGTTGTTTACCTTTACGAGTCGCTTCCAACCCAGCCAGCCCAGCCAACCGTCCCATCTCCATCTCCATCTCCTCCCTCCCGCCTCTCTCTTTTGGGCCTTGTCTCGTGTTAACTTTTCCCAAATTCGACTACTGCCGTCCCTCACACAGCAACCACGGTCACAAGTACACACGCCGTCCATCGTCATTCCCTTTTCTCCAGCCTCTCTTTCCTCACCACCCATACAATGCCGTCCGAACCACCATCTCCTCTTTTCTTACCCATCGTAAGTACGGGGTAGGTCAGGGCCAAGACCCATAGCTCTCTCAGGTCCCGAATGTTCCAAAATGCGTCCAAGACCCTTCCAAGACTTCCAAGGCGACACTGCCCAAACAGCCCAACACGGGAACACTGACGCAGAATCAACAACAACAAATGTCAATCGGTATGTTGCTCATCGCCCGCGCGCCCATACAGACGCCGGCAGCAGCCATGCCGCCCGCGACATTGAGTGTTTGGGTCGCCGCCCAGGCCCAGACACAAGCCAGCAGCCAAACTATCAAAACCACTAGAGAAAGCCGCAAACCCACACTTCATTTCAATAAACCTCAAAGTTGTCGTCGCCCTCGTCTTGACTCTCGAGCACTGCCACATTCCCTCTCGACGGGAAGGAACACGACGGCCGGGCATGCATACGTACGCCTTACTCCAGCCAACCAGGCCACCATGCCATGCCTTGCCCTGTCGGGGGACCGCTTGCGCTTGCGCAGCTTACCTGAACAACCGGCTTCCGGGGAGACTCAACAGAGACACCCGAACGAGGGAGGCTCGCCGTCCGTTTCTACGAGAAACATGTCTCTGCATCTGTTAATTACAAGTTAAATTCCCACCAGAGAGGCTCGACGTCACCGATGCATTCCCCGCTACGGATACCTGCCTGCGTGATCTGCCACCAGCGAGATACAGACTGGTTGGTTTGCTGGGGGAGGGAACTACGAGCCTGAGACGTCTAAAATTGGCCAAGGCACCAACAAGGCGGCTTCGTCGATTGGACAGCCAGTCCAACACTGACCAGGGACTCTCGTGCTCATCGGCGCCCACTGCTCTCTCTCTGTGTTCCCCCAGTGCCGTCACCCGTTCAAAAGCATAGGGTCTTCACCAGAGATCGATGCCGGTTATCCTCACCCTGGAACACTTCCGGCAGCACCATCGTTTTCCCCCTCACTGCGAGCACCCGGCCAGTGACATGCCAAGTCACAGCCCACCACATGCGCGCTAACAGCGACGGATCAACGTCCTATGTTTTGGCCCGAGAACGAACCGCTGGCCCGATGTAAGAGGACGCTGAAAATCGCAACTTTGCTCATCCGTTCCCAATCGCGAACCCTCGCGAGAAGTCTCAGCAAAAGCAGGTCTGGGCACGCACCGGGAGGCTGTGTTTTTTTAGCCATCAAACCATGACTTCTGGAGACTTGCCTCATCGAGACCCGGAACTGCAACCTTCCAAGCCTTCCGTTATTGCTGGCTATTAACGTTTTATTACAAGGTTGATTTTTCTCACCCACCAATAATCACGCCTCGCACAGGCTCCTCTGCCGCTCACGCTCGTCACCCATGTTTTTCTTCGTCCGTCTCTGCCGTCTTGTCGCGGATCATGGGTGCATCGCCACGATTCAGCTCGAACAAGCTCCAACGTTCCGACTCTAGACGAGCGCACATCAAACATTATTCAGAAACAATCTCAATTGCAAGAGCTCCAAAAACCCCACATTTTCAAATTTCCCTCTCCTCCTCCAGACCTCCAGTCCACCACCATAACGCAACACCTGCGTCGAGGCCTTGACAGTGGTTCATCTCCAACCGCTAATTCAAATAAACAATCCCATGGATGTGGGTTCTTCTGGCGATTGGCACGAGCATTTCATAACGCTCATCATACCACAGTGGTTCTCACATGCCATTAACCTTCTCCTTGCATCGAGTAGTTCTCTCCATGTTTCTTCCTCGCCAGGCCGGACTCAATGGCACTGTCTTAGTAAGAGATGGCCCGGTTGCAAGTGCACCCCTTGATTCTTGTAAGCCGGTGCACCATGTAAGTGCATAGATTACAAGTGACAAACGATTGATGCATAATCAGCTCCACTAATCGCGAAAGAGCTCATGCGGTACGCCCTTATCTGGGATAACAGACTTTCAGGGACCACTGCACTGTCCGCCAGCCTCTCACGCCCAATCACGAGATTTTCAATGTCTATGACGTCCTCATTTATCCAATAAACTTAATCGACAAAGCAAGCGTAAGGCGCAAAACCACACAAGCGGGCAGCGTTCCCCCCACCTCCGAATAGCCGCGGCATTCAAGACTCCAATATTGAAACAAACGACAAGAGCCATTGGCAAGAGGGAGCAAGCAAAAATCTACAGAAACAATGTCGCACGTAGCACGCAGCATTCGCCCGGCAATCCGCCGCCTCGCCGCACCCCGCCCGGCGGCGGCAGCCGCAGCAGCACCCCTCGTTCTTCAGCGCGGCTTCGCCGACAAGCCGCCCATCTACACCGAAAAGGCCGTCGACAACGAGCTGGGCGTCGGCGAGCTCGAGGGCATCAAGTTCCGCGTCGAGCCTCTGCGCCGCGTGGGCGAGGACGAGCGGACCATGCGCGCCCGTCTGCTCTGTAAGTCTTACCTGGATCTCGCAACCTCGGTCCTCCAACAACAACCTCTGACAAGGAAACCCGAACAGACCAATCCCGCAAGCGCGGCACGCTGGAATCAGACCTCCTTCTCTCGACCTTCGCCAACGAGAAGCTGCCGACCATGAGCAAGGCCCAGATGCAGCAATACGACCTCTTCCTCGACGAGAACGACTGGGACATCTACTACTGGGCCACCCAGGAGGAGGCCCCCTCCGCCTCCGCTAGCACCACGCCCACCACCGGCGGCAGCCACTCCGACGGCCTGTCGTCCGCGACGACCAACGCCGCCGACTCCTACCGGGGCGTCGGCGCCGGCGCCACCTCGACCGTCGACGCGGGCCAGAAGCGCGAGGACCTCAAGCAGCAGCAGCAGCCGGGCCCGCGCGCGGGCGAGTGGTCCAACACCGTCGGCACCTTCAAGGCCGCGTACCGGCCCGTCCCCGCGCGCTGGAAGGGCAGCGAGATCCTCGAGATGATCAGGACGCACGTGCGCAGCCGCAGGGCGGACGGCACCGTGGGCGTGCACCGCGACGTCCAGGAGAGGAAGGAGGGCGGCCTGGGGTTCATGCCGCCCCTGTTTGACGTCGACAACGCCGGCAAGAAATGAAGGCGGGGAAAGTGTAGGTCTATCAAGTGAGGTTGAAGAGTGTAAAGATAAGCTGGAGGTGGTCGGAACGAAACGCTACGCATTAGATGTACAACATTCTTTCAGGAAAACAGGCATTCATTCACAGGCGCGGGCGGGTGGCGGATGGCATACACAAGCGTTCACGACGGCTTCATTGGAAGCCTCAAAGCATAAATAGCATAATATGAGTGTTGCGTAGGGAAAGCCGGCTTCGTTGGAGGCTGCTGCTACTACAGCTTCTACAGGCTGAGAATATACCAGAGATGAGGTTGCTGATGTACTTTGCGTTATTCCTTTACTCGACACAAACTTGAATGCCAGCTGAGTCCAGCTAGACAGACGTGTACAGTATGTCTTCAAGCAACCTTACGAATTTAATCTACCTGTGTCAAACGAGCAAATACGCCATTCTCTATTCTCCGCACGTAGTTTGTCTGCGGCAAAGCCACCGAATGGTACGATCATTTTAGCAACCTGTGAAGGAGGGTGCGAGGATCTATGGCTGGTTGCATTTCCCCTCCAGCAAAGTGACGATAAGTGCCATTCGCCAACCGCCCGAAACCTGATGTACCAACTCATCTGGATTGCTGAGTCTGTTGCGCTGCTGTACGATGATGGCGCCGTCCCGTCCGCTAACAGAGTGGGATCGACAGGGCAGGCAAACCTGTATTCTTCTTAATATCATTCTTACTCAGCCCTCCATATTTATATGGCCCTTTGGTGCGACATCAGCTGAGTTTTATGCCGGTGTGTATGTGTGTGTGTTCTTGAACAGTGACGGAAGATTAAGAATTCATGATTGAGTTAAGGCAGGGTGCCGCATGTCTGCGACAAAACCATAGTATATCCATGAATAGATCGTCTGAATGCGGCCCGGTTCCCCCCAAATGCTCCTAAATGCCAAACCCAAAAATCCCGGTGACAATCACATCACCCACCCCCCTTCCCAAACCGTAAAACACCTTTTCTCGAGACGCCTCAATTAGAAACGCCATTCTTTCTCCAGCCATATATGCTGCAAATATACTTCATCCCCAGCCAGAAACCATCGCCTTTCGCCTGCCAGATTGTGCAGCTCCCAAAGCCGGATATCTGCAATACCCCCAGATTACCCTCTTTATTTCATTTGATCTTCAGCCTCACTCATACAACCTCACTCGTACTGGTCCCACTGCTGGTTCCACGGCTTGTTCGTGCCTTGGAAATCCATCCCGTGCTTGTAGCACCCGACCAGCTCCTCCTGATCAACACCGCAGTGCGTCTGCCCGTCACGGCCCTCGAACCAACCCAAACCGTACGTCTTGCCCAGGCCCTCGAGGTGGCGCACCATGCCCGCGTTGCTCAGCTTTGACGTGCCGACGAAATCATAAATCATCTTGCTCTGGTGGATGAAGGCCAAGTGCGACGAGATGGTATTGGGCTGTCGTGGCAGGAACGGGTGTCGTCTCCGAAGAAACACAATCGTTGCCACCGTGCCCATATACACCAGGATGAAAGTGGCCAGACCATACGAGATCCAGAAGGAAGATACGGTCTCCTGGCCGGCGTTGATCCCGCCGAAATCAGAACCGTGGTGTACCTCGGGCGGCTTGAAGGCGGCGTCGAGGAACTCGGTGCCTACCACTGTCGCCAGACTGGTCAGCAGCACCGTCAAGAGCTCGGTCATCATGGTCCCGAACCCGACGAGGAACATCAGGACGTGGCCGTTGAGGAACGCCTGGAAAGGCATGTAACCGAACGGCATGGCGGTGTAATCCAAGGTAAGCGTCCTTGACGAAGAATGCCGTTTTGACAGGATGTAGTAGGGTTCCATCATCCGCATATCCGTTTCCAAGCCTCCCCAGCCTAGCTTGATGCAAACGGCCAGAGCGGTTACAACCCAGGGCGCCTTGGTGGTGATGATGCTTGCGTCGGAGAAGAGAAAGACAGGAATGAAGGCCAAGAAGAGAACGAGGCCGATCACGTACGGCAGGTAGCCGTCGAGACGCAGCATGCGCGGATGCGGGTTCTCTGAGAGGTAGTGCTCGCGGAACTGGTCCTTTTCTTGCGAAGAGAAGGGGTTCTCATCGTCTGGGGCCAGGGACGCGTTGCGAAGGATGTATCGACGGTGCTTCAGCTTGGCATGAATATCGCTATGACTAACGACGTCTAGGTCCGCAAAATCCACCAGAATATGGCTCACTACAGCCATTGAAGCAAGACCTGCAATGCCCTTGACATCGGCTAGAAGGCCAGATCTCCGTCTCTGGAGGATGTATAGCAGAACGATACCGAAAAATGCGCAGATGCAAAGGGTAGAGGAGAGGAGCCGAGACCAAATTGCATGAAGGCGGATGACCTTCTCTTGGTCAGGGTGCGCGAGGCGTGTGGCTCGGTCAGGATACAGAACGAACGCCGCCGCGCCGAATGTCGGCACCAGAGAAACGGCCAAAGACGTTGATATGGACGAGACGGCAACGGCGTAATGTCGCAGTTTCAACGCTCGAAACGGCCGCAGCCAGCTCAGGCTCGTGACATAGTCAACGTTGATGGACTCGGCCGCAAGTGCGCCGCCATCCTTTGAGAGCTGGTAATAAGCCTCCAGGCGTTTTACCTCAAAGTCGGTAATCTGCCACAAGACACCGTAGGTGACGGAAAGCATTGTTGGAAGGAACTTGACAGCGAAGTACTGCTCTCCGGGGACATCAGCCGGGGATCGGAATTTGAGAAGCGGATCATGGCGCGATCTTTGGTAGAGCAACTCTACCATGATGGCGAGCGCAATCGATAAAGCGATCAGAGCGACAAGGTAAGGCCATCTCATTGAGAATGGCTTCCAGTTAGGATGTGGGTAGAATACTTGTGTCTTCTGGCCCTTGGTGGAGGGGAACGTAGCCTGGCGCATGTTGCCCCCGTCGTCACCGAGATCTGGCCCGGCCATGACGCTGAGATCAACCTGATCCGCATGCTTGGGTTTCGGCTCCTCGATAATGACCTCGATGACCTCGCCTCTCTTGTTTGCTTCATCTTGGCCGAAGGCCTTGAGCGTCGCAGTGCGACTGAGCTTCCCACGGCGGGTGAAGGACCGCGTCAGTGACCCTTTGCGGCCAGTGGGCGATAACAAGAGCTCATCCCCCTTGATCGTGGTGTCTGGTTTGAAACCGGCGCCGAGGCCTCCCGTGAGGTGACCACTGGCCTCCTGCTCCTGCAACTTCTTGAGAAAGCCGTCATCTTGGAACCCCATGGGGCCCAGGGTGGCGGTTACATCAAAAACGGGTTCGTCTTCCGAGACCGACTCGAAATGGGACTGGCTGATGGGTGCAGCAGAATGCAGGAGCGACAGGTCATGCTCCTCCTCGGGAATGGGCTGGTGAGAGCGCAGGAGAGACGGGCGGCGGAAATTGCGGCTGGCCTTGGATGATGTTCTCGACAGGTCATCGACAGCGACAGGAACAGTGTCGTATCCGGCAGCGCCAGTATAGGCAAACGAGCCGGACCATGATGAAGCCCTCGATATGCGGCGTGGGGGTTCGTCCGATTCGTGCGGTGACGGTGAAGTATGATCCGAGTGCAAGTGAGACTGGAACGAGGCAAGGGAACCCCTCCCGCGGAGTGGGCTCGAGGGGCCTTCGTGCTGCTGCTGGTAGGTGTCCAAGTCGCTGACCTCGGTCAGGTTGGAGATGCGATGGCTCAAAGGTGGTCTCGATGCGGATGCGGGGGCTTCAGGAGGTTGATAGGAAGCGCCAAAGCCTCCGTTATGCGCCATGGTCTATGGCGTTTTCATGTCTCGAGGACACGGTCCGTATGCTGTGTCGGCGCGGTTTGTGTTCGTCGGAGAAGGAACGGCGGGTAGAGTTCCACTGCAGTGGGACAGGTGCCGAGTCGGGGCCGTCGGTGTAAGTCGCGAGTCGGGTGCAAACGAGCGTCGTGGTTGGAGCGAGTGGAGAGGTTGCGAGAAAAAAAGAGAAATAGAAAATATTGCTGTCAATCAACGACAGGCATTACCGACGACTCTGTTGCCCGGTCAGTCTAGCTCGCAGGAAATCAGGGGGATGGCGGGATTGAAAAGACGAAGACGCAGCAGGCGCGCGGAGATGGGGCAGCTGAAGGGCACGACAGGTTTGTAGGGCTGCCGGGGGCGGCGCTATCTTGGTGGAGGTGTAGCGAGGCCAAGACTGGAGTGAAGTGATGTGCCCGACGTGCGCGACGCAGGGAATGGAAAGCGCTTCCAATTCAGGGGAGTTCAGGCTGGGGGCCCCGCTAAGGCAGGGCAGCCGTCGTCGGAATGAAAAGACATTCGCATCTTACCTGAGTTCCCGTCACCGAGTTCTGATTAGGTATTCCGCATGTATACCGATCCGGCCGGGCGTTTCGTTGGTTCGGTCTGGCGTCGTCCAAAGAACCGGTCCCTCCAGGGGAATTTCGGACGAGATGATAAGGCTGAGAAGATGGGGTGACAGCACAGCAGCACGACCACGACGACGGTAGGAGGTCAGAGGGGAGGCGAGGAATGCGGCCAACATTAATGTCTTGTCACCAAAGCCAAAGCCTTCATCCATTCTTGCAGGCGGCGGCAAACGACTCGCCTTCCGGCTCCGGACCGCAGACTTATGCGTTTCAGATCCCAGGGCAGCCAGCAACCGTTGAGTCTTGACCAAGGACGGTCGACCCAAGGCAAGGTCCCCTTTATTTCGTTGACCGTTGAAGTGTCATCGCGACGATCCAGTCCAATCTCGTACCGGTCGAATCGGAGATGCGAAAGGGACTCTGCTTTCCCATCCCTGACCTCGTCGGATTTTCTGCCTCTGGACGGTCCTGACTCCGTCCATTCCCAGATTAAGCGTGGTATTGACGGTGGAGAAATGCCCATGGGACAATCACCACGGACCACAGCTTGCTTGCACCCACGCGCGCGTGCTCCCTCTCTGCCCTGCTGCAATCTCGAAAGGGCAAGCTGCAGCACGGAAATTCGATAGTTGGTGCCTCCCCGACACCACTCCGGATCCGCTGATCTTGCCCTCGACATCGACATGCTGCATGCTGACTGGTTACCGTAAACGAGAGACAGACGCCCGACGCTATCCAGCGGAAACCCTCCACGCGTGGGCTGCCTCGTGGTGCAAACACTCTTATTATTCTTAGTAGTATGCATGCCCGGGCTACATTCAGCCCTTACAGGATTCCCAGCCCACTGTCGCCGACGCTTGGCAAAATCGCCGAACGAGTCGCTGGCATCCTGACGACACGATGTTGACATCATTCCAGGTTTCGTCGGGGTCTGCGGGGAGGCTGTGTGTGATTGCGAAGCAAGCCGCCCTCTCCAACACGACATGCGGCGGCGTCTGGTCAGAGGCAGGCATCAAGCGCGCTGTCGTGACTGGGATTGCCCAGAAACAACACGGAGGCAGGTCCGTCATTGCTGCTGGCTTCCGACTCTGTAGATCAGGCAAGCAGGCTGTCAGGGTCGTCAAGGCTCAAGGCAGCCCTCTCTGACTTGGCTACCCCATTCCATCGCCTTCCTTCTTGATTGAGAGACGCGGAAATGGTCAACTGATCTTGTTCTGCCTCAGAAGGCTGCGGTCGCCATCTTCCAACACTCCCTTTTCCAAACAAGTCCTCGTCATGTACACCACCAGATCAAAGTGGCCTCATTTTGCACCTGTCAGTGGGAGTGGCAGACTCAACTGAGAACCGCACAATCATGGGCTTCCCTATCTTTACCCTCATATTCTCCGACAATCCGCGACCCTCGAAACGCCTTCGAGTCGGTCCTGCCGCGCCTCATTTGCACGCCATCCCGCCAAACGCATGAAATCCTCACTTTTAATCCGTCCCAATTCAGGACGCTCTTGAGACGAAAACCTTGACCGTTTGATCAACCCCAGGATTTGGTGTACTGTTTGCCGCGGGCGTCCCAGCGACTGCGGGGCGCACACCCACCACACAGGATACAAGGTTTGCGCTCCCACCTGCAATGTTAACAGCCACAACTGGTCGGTTAGCTCAGTTGGTTAGAGCGTGGTACTAATATCTCATCTGAGATGTTCTGTAATGCCAAGGCCGGGAGTTCAAGCCTCCCACTGATCACATCTTTTTGCGAATCTTGTGAATGAGACGTATTTTTTTGTATCGCCCTCGGATCGCATTTTGCGTTGGGGCACACTCGTTCGTTGTTTTATTTCTTCGTGAGCGCAGTCACTTGTTCCCCAAAAAATAGGTGAGGTAAATTAGCGACCGAAGACGACTGAATCGACCTCAGACTGCTGCAAAGGTCTACAACACAATTCACAACTTGCAGAATTGAGTAACCTAAAGTCTTCAGCATAAGTGCTTATGGACGAGCTCTTCTCATTTGGGAGATGTTGCACAGCCGTCACAGTTATTCCTGCCTTCACTTGCCTCTCTCTACCTACCTTGACGATGCGTCAATCTTGCGGTCATCGCCCGAATCCCCGGCCAATAATTGTCTTCATGCCCTTGCACAGCTTCCTTTTCATTACGATATTGAGTCATGGTCATTTATGCCACAGCTGCCATTGATGACATTTGACATTTCCGTACGGTGATCCAGGGCAAGGGTCCGATGTGTAACACGAGGCATCTGCCTGAGGGCCCAAGTGTCAGTCCTCCGTGTTGAACCGAGACCGACATCAGTGGTTTTTGCATAGCTCTTCAGCAGATCTTCCAAATTCCCATGAGGCAGATTACGATCTCGGAAGATGGCATCCGATCATTCAAAAGCGGAGCGGTTTCTGATGAGATTACGCAAGGAGCGGCAAGCCCCCCATATGTGACTTGGATATGAGTTTGGCCGGCCTATCCTGACGAAAGCTTGCCACCTGCCGAGCCTCAACATATCGACTTGAAGCTTGGATTCCTCCCGGAGTAGTCCTCATACGTGGTTCCCTGATCGGTGGTTTTTGTACAGACGGGACGCTCCGCACGGCACAACTTGGTCATTGACGAAGTAGTATGGATTGAGTTTCGAATAGAAGGAAAGTCTTGAGCACAGTGAATGCTATAAGGCTGCTAGCTCGCTGGTTTAAAAGAACTTTCGAATGGAGCAGGAAGGTAGTGAAGCGCAAGAGCGAGGCGAGCGTTCTGTCCGTTGTCATTTGTCACTCATCCAGCCGACGCTGCGCAAACGAATTCCATTAGAAATTAAGCGGTACACTTCCCGCTCTTCTGGCTTCATAATCTTCTCAACCGTTTTCATGTCTTGACGGCGAGCGTTGTGGTGCCCTTATAGAGTTCAGCTTAGATGAACATGGGCGTTGTCGCTGCAGTGCTCACTGACGGTTGCTATTGACAAATTCTCTGTACCTTTAAAGATCTTGGCCTGAGGGACGAACACCTGCTTCCATATTGAAATAGCGAGACCTTGAAGAGACGCAAGTAGTCTCTAGTATGTCCAGCGGGCTATAGTTGTCTATCATCAAAGCCTAGATATATTGCGGGTATGGCTTGGTTAATGAAAACCCATGGATATGGATACCCATGGGTAATGGGTAATGGGTAAGAATCTGGAAAGCATCGCTCAATCAGAGTGATTGTGTACTTGGAAATGCTCATGATGCATCATTGGAGATGGTCAAATTGCCAGATCTAGGCCCCAAACTCATGACTTTGTGTCATGGGAAAATTCAATTACATAGTTCATATCGGTTCCTAGCCGCGTCCCCGTTGCAGAGACAAGTTCGAGACAACAAAACGAATAGAGGCACCGCCGAGCAGATTCCCTACATCTCACCAGTTTGCTTCTGAAACGAGAACGGTGTCTACTTAAATGATCAAGGAATTGCTTCCCGTTTGATAATACTGAAGACTCCCACGTTAACGATCTCGATTTCTTCCTACTGTTGGGTCATTATTATGACAGACTCGTTAATCTTCTAGCTTGGCTAGTGAGAAAGCTGCTGGGATTCTCTCGCGAGCAGTTTCTCTTCCATACACGCACATCCCGTGTGCATCTGACAGCTGTGGGACAGCCACAGAGCATGAGTGTTTTCATCGAGAGTATCCGATGTAGTTGAACATTGACATAAGGAGACAACCGGGTCGGGTTGTACAGTACGAATGAGACTGGATATCGCCTACTACTTAGCTACGAGACTATGACCCTCTATAAGAGCTGTCCAGCATCATCTCCATGACTCCACAGAGACTGAACTCTGAGGAAACTATCAACTACACCCCGCCCATGGTCTTCTCGTGTGCTGCTTGACTTTTGTCAAAAATCGAGGTAGCCGTGTAGACAGCAGGAACCCAGCAGGATCTCCGGGCCAGCGCAGCTGCTGAAATCTCCCACCCGGTTCGATTCGCAGATCCTTACGTGACGAAACCATGATGTCGTGATATGGACAGACCTTTTCTCTACCTCTCTCTGCCCCCCTCCTGTATGATTGTTCTACGACGCAAACATGTCAACCAGATGTGAAAGTCGTAACTGTGTTGGGACAGTGCGATGGACGACAGCATCAAGCCCGATGATGCCGGGACACCAAAGCTCAGAATGGCGTTGAAGGACGAGTGTGGTTTTCAAGTCAAACCTTCGAGGGCCATGGAAACGTTGACAACCTAATATTCCCTGTTGTGAGCATACAACTCGTCGAAAGCCTCGTTGAATTAGGACAGTGACTCTGTGAGTGGGACAGCAGCGATCTATACATAAGCTACAGGACGAAGACCGTACAACGTACTTAGTCTTGGACTGACTCCTATAATGTAGGTCATACTTCATGGGTAGATATTCAGATGTCAAGTTGATGTGAACTATTGAAGACATACGCTGTGGCATTTGCTACGTGTGCCTAGTTGCTTGAAGAGGTTTCCCCACATCAACGTCTCGAGAAAATGTGTTGTTCACAGAAAAGGACTTACCTTATACGCTCGACTGAGCATGTTTCTGCAACGTAACAGATGAAACATACGTGCTAGCTTCAAGCCTCTATAAGACATGACATGGGTTCCTCTTTCTTCGCCCCATTTGTCAGAAACCCCGGAGCGATGGCTTGAGACGAAGTACATATGGTTGAGGCTTCGTTGACCAAACAACCAAGCAGTTCAGGCTGTCTACTAAGCTACCAGCTTACTACTGACAATGAAAGCCCAGATTATTTGAGACGGAGATTCACGTGCTGCAGCGGAGATTCAGCCCAAGACCTAAATGGAAGCTGATATACAATGTCCTATGCTCACACGACCCAACTCAATCCGACATATCGCCTGTAACGGAAACAGATCTCAGCATTCATATCAAAATCTCATTTCTAATAACCGGGTAATCTACATAAGTGAACCGTCTCACGTGAACAGTCATGACGCCGTGTCGAGTTGAAGAAGCAAAGAGCCTAAGGCACATCTCTCATGTGGATGGACTCGCTCTCCTAAATACCAAACCACAGCAGCAGATGAAGGAGCTTGTGTCTACACGGAAATTGACTGGCAAGACACAAAAAGACTTCTTGTTCAATATGTCGAGGGTACTGGGGCGTTGCTGACAAGAAGCACTTCAATCTGTGAAAAGGAGTGTGCGAACACCGCATCACGAGAGTGTTATTTTACTTGTTTAGTTTCTATCGTCAAGCACCTTTGCGCCGTGTCAGACTCCGCCTCCGCAAGAAGAGCAGCACAAGGTAGGTTTGGCTTCGGGTAGAAAGATCCAGGACGCGAAGCCTTCGTCTTTTCAAATCCATTGCCAAGCCTGACTTACACCCGCCTGCTCGCCAAGTTCTTCAACAACATGGCATGGCTCTCAGCGGTGTATTGAACTATATCTCTTTCGAGAAACGCATCAAGAATACGATGCGACTATTGATCATCCCGGTTCCGACTACGGACCTGCTGTTGAGTGCTCCTACTCATGGCCCGCATACTGCGACAACTTCCGTGGAATTCAGAAATTCTTTTTGGGGATTCGTCAACGTTTTCCGGACACATTGAGTCGCGTACAACAAACATCTGACATACTCAATAGCCATAGTTGTGAGCCTTTCGCAAGAGCCCCACCGGATCAACACTACGGCCATCGCGGAGACCTGCCGGATGGGAAACTCTAGGCAAAGCGGTTCGAATAACCCGTCGGCGACTGAGTTGACTAGTACAACACACACCGCGGAGCCTCAACACCATCTACGGGTTTCACCGGTGAGAGAGTATGGCTCGCGAAACGCATCCCACATCCCGCCGGCGGCTACTCAAAGGTATATTCGAGTCAGACGGTAGGACAATGCAGCGTTGCCGGCCGCACGACCATACTCTAATGTTTAAAGTTTGGGGCGGGAGACCGGAGCCAAGATTTGAGCATTATCTCGTCTGATGAATGGGATCTTTCCAGACCCGCGGTGAAGAAAACAGCAGACCCGAGTGTAAGCATGGTGCATTCCGTAGGCCTGTTGAGGAGCGAGGAAGGACTTATCAACGTGTTAGTGGGTTGGCTGATGGCCGCACTCATCCGGAGGCTTCTCCCTATCAGCTGTCGAACCAGGGCATGACGTTTTCTTACATTTCGATGCCACGCATTGTATTCGTCACCATGTAAGAGTGTTGGCCCAGCAGAGTCGCATCGAGTTGAAGAGATGCAGAAAGATGGAGGGTCCTGGGGGTCCTGGCAAGAATCTGGACCGCAAGCCCTTGCAGCTCGACCGGCGCGGGAAGCGGTTATCTGTGGTTGAGAGTTTGACGGGAGCCGGTCGCGGATCGCAGTAGGTAGCAGTATCCCGCTGAAAACATGTGCGTAGCAGAGCAAGTGCGGGGATGCTTGCCGTCCATCGGCGCGGGCTTTGGTCCCAGGTGCAGTAGATTGAAGGTTCCGAATCGGGATCTGTGAAGCTTATTCTCCCGTCCTCGGACCAGGCGGTCTACTGCGTAGTGACAATCGGACATTGACCGTCGGTTCGTGCAGGTTTTTTGTCTTCTTTTTTGATTGCCTGCCGAAGGCAAGGACAAGGAGGGGTCGGGACCGATTGCGTTTGCTGTGTCGACAGCTGCCATTTTTCTTGGCATCGGAAGTCGTTGGAAGTAAATTTTGTCGTACGAGGTTGGGTGGTTTGGACCAATTTGGAGGTGACTGACTCGTAGGCGCCGTTGAAGAAAAATCGGCTTGGCGTGGTGTTGTCGATCCAGAAAAAAGCCTGGCGCAAGGTCGCGAAAGGCCTGCCAAGCCTAACGGAGCCGCACGCAAACCCGGTCCTGATCAACAGAGAGGATACGTAAAAATGTCAGAATGGCGTCTTTGAATGCTTGCGGTGTCCTTAATTCAGAATTTTCATCGTGGCCGTCATCAGCTTGAAACTCTGAGAGTTGCAGTCTGTGGAAACGGCACGGTGGGCTTGCAGTCGACGATCCGATATCTGGCCCTATGGGCGTCGGGCCCTTGCCTTTTCAGTAAAGAGGTTATCAATGGCTTCCAAGATTTCATGGCGTGGGGTGGTCCGCCAGGCTATCCACTACCGGTACCGGGGAGGGAGGGGAGAGGGGAGGGGATCTGGGATCTGGGGACTGTCGGTGCGCTTGGAGTCCTGGAGACGTCGAAACGTGAGAATGAGAGGAAAAAGAAGGTTCTTTCCTCGAGGGTTCGGATGACGTTGTTTCTCCATGGAACGGGTGTGTTGTTGACGGAGCTTTGGTTTCGGAAAAGGGCGATCTCTCTCTTGACTCGGTCTTTGGCGACATGTCTGCTACCTACGGCGTAAGTACTGTTGCACTTGGGCAGGCACACCGATGTTTGATGATGCCCGTGGGACAGCCAGCAGAGGCCTCAAAAGACTGGAGGTGAAGTGAAGAGAAGCCTCTCGTTGACGGGTGAGCTGAGTCAGCTCCCGTCTGGGCGTACATAGTAAAGGCCTCGGGCGTCGTGGACAGTGACGCGATACCCAGTGAGGCGCCCGTCGATGCACCCGGGGGCGCCTCCGAGCGAGGGGAGAGTCATTGTCTGTTCTTTGACACGGACGCCACCAATAGCTTGTTGCAAAGCCAATTCCAAGTACAACAATGAATAGGTTGATGATTGGGCTGGAGCAAGGGCCGGAACAGGCAAAGTCGAATGTCGAACGTGGCCGTGGAGAATGGCGGTTGAGGGGGAAAACGTCGCTGCAGATAGATACCTGCGGTGCGGTTTGATTTGGTTTGGCTGCGCGATAGCGACACGAGGAATGCAGGTGACTGACTACCTTGCCTCCAGGTACGGTGACTTCCGATGTCACTGGAAGAGGCGGTGGCAGTGGCAGTGGCAGTGGCTGGCGCCGGCAGCGGACCTTGAGCACGGATTCCCCAAATTGGGAGAGCACCTGATAACCGACCGATCAACCCGTCCCAACACTTGTCAAGGAGACAGGTCCTAAGAGAAGGGACTGACTGCCTTGGCCAACATTTGGAGTGACGGAGTGTCGGTAATGCGGTTGCTTTGGCAGTGACGTGGTGACCACTCGCAAGCCGGCCTTTTCATCCCAGGTAGCTTTCCGAGAGCGAAGCGGCAAACACCAATACACCATGACAGAAACGAGGTGCCGTCGTCGTCCCTGACCGCAGCTAGCTGCAGATTGACAAGTTGCGGTCACCACAAGCGTCGAGTTCGTCTCTCGAATGCCTCCATCCCGTTCGGTCCCCAAAAGAGGCGGCAACAGCGTGGCATACCATACCTGGCAGGCTGGCATCCAAAGCAAGCAAGGTGGCATCTGCTGACCTTGTCGTCCTGCCAGTTGTTCGTCTGGCGCAGCAACTCTCACCTCCTCTTGGGACCCCTCACCCCTTCATGCTTAAACCCTCATGCGATCGACAAAGGGTCCGTATTCACAATTCGTCGTGTTAGACGATATGGTAGATCAACTATCACCCACAGGCTACCGCAGTACGGATACAGGCCATGGCATGGCATGGCCCGCTCGTACTTCGGTCCATTTCTCGCGCCATGACTGGGGGGAGCACCACAATAGAGAAACCCCATCTTCTGCATAGCAGAGGCCCAATGCCAGCCAAGCAATTCGTAGCAGTCTGCAGTGGGCGCCAGGCTGTGATTTCTTGGCGCTCTTTTTCGGCGTCGGCCATTGCACCGCTTCGGCCCTGATTCTCCTCTCTCACAGTCGCCGTCGCATTGAGGCACAGAGAGCATGAGAATTTTTCCCGTCCTTCAGCAGGCTTCTCCTCAGTGTCTCTCCACTTTTGTTCTGTTATTCTCTCAGTCGGTCTGTCTCACCACGAGCCGGGGTCGCGTGGTGCATTTGCCGCACTGCTCACGTCGCACAGAGAGAGAGCGAGGTACTGCGTGGAAGGCAAGGCAGGGCCGAGGTAGCGGAGGGCTTTGAGCCGCGTCGGCGATGGGGACCGGATGGATGCTGATTACAGAGCAGAGCGAGATTTCCCCGTCTGAAGGAGGGGGAATCCTCGGATGAGGAGGACGTGGAGGCGCGAGCTTGTGTGGACGGTGGCGAATTCGCAACCTTGAGCCGAGTTTAAGTTGAAGGTTCCCAGTGATCCGGATCTTGTTTTTGGGGCCTCTAGAAGTTGGGACTTGGCCGTTGGTGTATTCGGACTCGGTCCCCCAAGAGGTAATCTTGGTGTACCGCCATACGGTGTACCTCTGAATTCCACCTCGCCCAATGCCAGCTGAGGTGGCGGGAGGACGCCGAGGGGACCTTCGGGAGGAGCACCCAGGAGATGTTGGGTGTGGACTGTGGCCGACGGATTTAGGCGTTCAGTGGATGACATCCATTGTATTGTGGATATCCCGTGGATGTGCTTCAAAAAGTTGAAAGTGCTCTTTCTATTTTGTGTGAGTGCCGTGCCAGCTGCCGCCCAATGCTCTCGCGGCGGTCCAGCGGCCATCCTGGAAGTTTCCTTTTCAAGAGCAGTGTTCATCTGGGTTCTCGAGGTCAGGGCATCCCAGCGCGTGTGCCTGGGTCCAGCTGGCAGGCAGGAGCGAACTCGAGCTTGGCCCAAAGAGGCCCAGAATCCGGGGTAGTCCCGCAGCAATGAGATGCGTGATTGGCTTCCAGAGAGACGAGGATCGACGCACTCGATGTCATCGCCCACCGCCCATTATTACGCAGTTCGCCGTAATTCGCCAAGCTATCTGTACCAGCCGCACCAGGGAGACTCCTGCGGCGGTTGGCGGTACGAACACTGAGAGGCACAGACGAGCGGATACCGCAGGATAGGTAGCTCCACAGCCGTAGCCCAAGACGCCGCACCGTTCGATTTTCGCACCCTCCTCCATCCTGCCGCGGTGCTTCCGCACTCCATGTCTTGTTGTTTTTAGACTCGCTCTAGAGAATTGCCAGTCTCTGTCTCCTTGCAAGGCCTGCTGACAAGGAAGCCGGGTGTCGTTGTTATCTCGCGCATTGCCGTCTGTCTGTCAGTGGCATTCATCATGGCCCGTCACCGCTGGTGTGGATTACGCGGTAGCGAATGCAAGTGCAAAACGTCCTTGGTACTCCGTACTGCTGTACATTGGAGAGCTTATGTGCTCTACCTTAGTGTCGGGGAATCTTGGGACTCAGTCGAGCGGAGAGCTGCGAGAGGTCCACGGCAATCTCGCTCTGCCACTCCGAGGCGGCAACGGGACTGGACGCTGTCGGGTCCAAGTGGACGGCGCTGGCTGAGGCCGACAGCGACCGCCCTGTCTGCGGCGGGGGAGCACTGCAAAAGACATGCTCTGATTCGCATCGTCACCCACTCATCCAGCGCGCTACTTTCTTCGCAGCAGGTGCTGCGGAACAAGTGCAGAATCAGTGTGTACTCCATAGTAAGGTAGCCACTTCACTCCATAATAATTATTGTGGGAGCAGAGCAGGTATCCTTCGGCAAAGCAACACTCCATCGCCCTCACAGTTCACTCAATTGTCCATCCATCCATCCATCCATCCATCCATGCCTTTCCATACTGAGCGCCGTGGCTCCTGTCCTGCATCGGAAAACTCTGCAACACCAGTGGCTGAATGTCCGCTTGCCGCCCGTTGGTGATTATCCATCAATGTCCATCCGCGACCACCGCTTTCTGCAGAGATAATGGTGATGTTATGTATACCATAGTGCTGCGTAGGTTGCCAGGCTTGCGCTTTAATGCTGGACTCTGCCAACCCTGCAAACCTGGAAGTAATAACGAAGAAAAATCAACCTTGATGCCAAGACCGCCGCAGCACAGCAAACAAGCAACCTGCTCCCAAGTGTGTGTGAGAGCGAGGTGTGGACTGTACCCAAGGGGAAAAAAATCCACCCGACCTCTCGCTTTGCTTTTGCCCACTTGCGGAGGCAGGTAGGTACCTTCCACAAAGTACCTACCTTCTTTGTATGTAGGTGACCAGGTTGGATACCGAACAAGGTACGCCCTACTTAGCGTTGGGTTGTTTAACGCCCAGCATTTCGCATTCGCCCGTTTCTCTCCCTCTACCTACCTTACCTTACCTTGGTCTACCGGTCTTGTACTTTGCTGCCTCACCGTCCGTCCATCTCATCTTTTCCGCCAATTCTTGCTTCTAGTTTTCTGCTTTCTTCCTCCCGAGTCTGCTGGCTTTCCCGTCCGCCCTCGCCTGCGGCCCAAGTACTCAACCGACCCGACCGACTTGACTTCGCTTGCCTGCCGCTTGTTCTTGCCAGCAGCTTGTATGACGCTTGCGCCCTCTCTGCCTGTGCCAGTGCCAATTGCGCGCCGCGGATTCGTCGGACCTCCACACCACTTGGAACTGCCGACCACGAACATATTCGCGCAAGCTTGCAGCTAGAAGGATTACATGACTGTACCAGACTACTTGGACGGGGAAAAAACTTCCAACTTTACTGCCCCAGCCTTTTCCCGCCAGCCAGCTTCTTTACCCGTTTCCCCGGCCGCCACGAACGACTAAGCGACCCCGACATTTTTTTTCCCATCTTCCCAAACAGCCATCGCCAAAGCTTCTCCAAACTGTCGACCTTGTCGCGTGTGCCCGTCCAACCCACGACAGCTGCGCCTCTTCCGAACGTCCTTCGCCCAGGACCCTCGATGCCCGCCGAGCGAGTTGCGCCCCGAACGTCAACACACTTACTGCGTCCATGTGTCAGACCCTAAAGCCATGGCATGGTTGTCATCGGTGTACAGTTAGCAACCCACCGTCCTTCTCCAAACCTCCGTGGTGGTAAATCCTGGCCGACTCCCCCCGCCTCGACGCTTCTTCTCGCCGAGCATGTCAGTCGTCACTGCCACTGACGATGGCGTCCCGGATCGTGGCCCGGCTGTCTTTGCCGTGACAACGGCAACATTCGTATTAGCGAGTGTCATGGTAGCCGCCCGCCTTTTCTGCAGGCGCTTCATCGTCAGAAATGTCAGCTGGGACGACAAGACCATGTTCCTGGCCTGGCTGATTGCCTTTGGATTGTCTTTCACCATTTGCTTCGGTACCCGTAGAGGACTTGGCCGTTACGATTCCGACATTGCTAGGAGCCATTGGGATTCATTGCGAGCGTGCGAATATGTCTTTTCAATACTCTATGTGAGTGACCTCTCGGCGCCGTTGGCGTGCCTGTTGCTTGCGCTGTGGCCCTCCGCCTGCTTACAACCTCACAGAATCCCGCCCTTATGGCAACAAAAACCGCCGTCTTGATCTTTTACTTGCGACTCTCCAAAAACACCCAAAAAGTACTCAGATTCGCTTCTTGGGTCACTTTAGGCATCGTCAATCTCGCTGGCACCGTGCTTACCCTCATGAACATTTTTCAATGTCGGCCCGTTCAAGCAGCGTGGGAGGTTGGGCAGGACACCTCCCAATGCATCCCACTGCTCACCGAATTCATTTGCTCAGCGCCGATAAATATCGTCACCGATCTGGCTATCTTGGCCCTCCCGATACCAGTCTTAACCGGCATGAGACTGCCTCCTAGGCAGAAGATTATCCTCGTCCTTACCTTTACCCTCGGTATCTTTGTTACCGTCGTGGACGTCGTCCGCATCTACTACTTGCAGCAAGCCGTCACCTCTGTCCCCACCGGCGTATCGACCGACCCGAACTCCCGCTTTGGCGGCACCCCGAACTTCGCTTGGAACTCTTCCCTGTCTTTCATGTGGTCAGCTGTGGAGGTGAACGTTGGAATGTCGTGTGCTTGCATCCCGACTCTGAAGCCTCTCATCATCAAGATCCTCCCTGCCATGATCATTGACCCCGACGGAACGCGCTCGAGCACTCAGACGGAAAAGGATATTCTGGACAGCCCGAGAAACCGCAATGGCAGCGACGGCCTGATTTCACCGACAACGAACCCGAACCGCGGCAGTGTTAGTGTCCAGCAGCCACCTGCGGCAGCTCGTGCCAGCCGAGATTTCGGAGCGTCTTTAAATCCTACGACTGCAGACACCGATGGCAATGGGTTGACCGCGCTCGAGTTTCTCACCACCCCCGAAATGACGTTAGAACAATTCGAGGCGTCCAGCGCAGGCAGGCTAGGTGGGATGAGGACCAGAACTTCTATGGCGACCAGCAGAGAGAACACCATCTATTTTGGCTTCGTCAACATGAGGCGGCCGAAAAGCATGGTCAAGTGTGATTCTCAAGAATCGTTCCGCTACTGCCTCGTGGTTACCATCTTGTTCCTAATGTGGGGCATCTCGTACGGCCTGCTCAACACCCTCAACAACGTCATTTCGAGCGTCTCACAAATGTCTGTGGCCCAGACACTTGGTCTCACAACCGCATACTTTGGCGGCGGTTACTTCTTCGGCCCCTTGGTCGTGGGTGAGTGGATTTTGAGGCGCGATGAGCACCACCGCAGAAACCGGAAGAACAACCGGCACGGGGCCGAGAGCGTCGGGGGCTTCAAGGTGACATTCATTGTTGGACTTTGCTTTTATGGCGTTGGAACCATTATCTTCTGGCCATCTGCCGTCACCAAGTCTTGGGGTGGTTTCTTGCTCAGCAACTTTGTCGTTGGCTTTGGTTTGTCCGTCCTGGAAACAGGTGCGAACGCCTTCCTGATTCTCTGCGGGCCGCCAGAGTACGGCGAGACACGACTTCTGCTCGCCCAGGGCGTTCAAGGCATCGGCGCCGTTTTAAGCGGTCTGATGGCTCAGCGGGTCTTCTTCACCAAGATCACCAATCAGGACGGTACCAACGACAACTCCACAACGCTACTCAACGTCCAATGGACCTACCTTGCCATCACGCTTTTGTGTGTGGCCCTCGGACTGTTCTTCTACTACATGCCCTTACCAGAATTAAACGATAACGAACTACAAGAGACAGCCGACCGGCTGCCAGTCAACCCCCATAAGCGCAGCATTGGCGGGCTACAACTCCGAACATGGAGTCTAATATTTGCCGTCATTGCCCAGTGGACTTACGTCGCTTCGCAAGAATGCAACAACATATTTTTTCGTGCCCTGCTCATTGCCATCCTTCCGAACCAAGAAGACGCCGGATCAGCGGCGACGAACGCAGACACAAACCCCGGGGAGAACAGCGACAAACCGCCTGGCCTTGCACTGGGGGTGACGGACTATCACCTCGTTGCCCACAGCGCCTTTGCTGTATCGCGATTCATCGTCGCATACCTCACGTACTTGTCCGTTCGAAACCCTCGCATGCCAAAGCCGAGAACGTGGCTATCAATCAGCGTGGGCCTGTCGCTTTTCGCTGCCCTTCTCACGGTTGTACTCAGGCCGACGGACCCCAACATGCTGCTGATCCCGGTTGTTCTATTCTACTTTGGCGAAGGACCCGTCTGGCCGCTGATCTTTGCCATCGGCCTTCGAGGCCAGGGCCGGCGGACGAAGCGGGCAGCCGCTTTCATCACCATGGGTGGCTCCGGCGCCGCCTTCTTTCCCTACGTCATGTACGCCATCATCAACAACGGCGCCACGGTGCAGCTTGCATTTGTCCTCATCGTGGCCCTCTTCGTGCTGACGGCCTTTTACCCAATCTGGCTCGAGTCCCTCAAGGACGCAAGGGCTATGACGAATCCTGAGCACTCGGTCATTACCGCCGAGGAGCGTCAGGCTCACGAAGACGAGATCGACATGAACCGCGAAGTAAGACGGCGCCGAAGAACAATGTCCACCATTGCGGCGAAGAGCAAGAGAGGCAGCATTTTTAGCAAAATATCCCCGTTTGGCAGAACCAACGGGGAAAGCGTTACTCCCCCGGCCGTTGAGCACTCTGAAGAAAAGAACTCCAACAAGTCGTCCGAGGCGAGCAACGATACACGGTCCCAGACCGTATGAATGAGCGATGTTTTTGATTACTGTGCAGGCCCTCGAGCCTGTTTATATTAATTGTTATATACCCAATGATAATGACGTTCGATGAATGAAAAGTTATGATTTAGACATTTCATATCTTGACCGCTTCCACCATTTTCCGTGAGCTTCCGTTGTGACCACCTACTATGCCAACCCTGACGAAATCTTTTCAAAAACCTGCACGCCCTCCCTGCCGAGCGCCGTGCCGACCCCGACGGCATACGCGCCAACGCTCTTCATCCGCCTGAACCCATCCGCATCCGACACACCGCCGACCCCGATGATTTTGATGTGCAGCAACTCGGGCTCCTGCGAGACCAGCTCCGCAATCGTCTTCACGTTTCCCAGAGCCAGCGGGTGCAGCGGCGCGCCAGCCATGCCTCCGAGCCCGGAGCCGGGGAGCCGCGGCGCCAGCTCATCTCCCTCTTCTTCCAACAACAGACACGAGCCGAGCGTGTTCACCGCCGTGATGAAGCTGATCTTGCTCGGCACCTTGAGCATCGCGTTCCTCGTCACGACGGTCGCGTCCTCGCGCAGCGCGGCGATGAGCTCCTGGTAGTGCGCCGGGTGCGTGTACGGCGGCGTCTTCAGCCCGACGGGGATGGCAGGTGTCTGCGGGAGGGCGGCGAGGTAGGCCTTCAGCTGGGCGCGGTCGGACGCGGGCGGCGCGGCGGCGGCGATGTTGGGGCACGAGAGGTTGATCTCCATCGCGAGCGGGTGCGGCGTCGTGGCGGCGAAGGCGGCGACGCGGGCGTAGCATTCTGCGATCTCGTCCGGGGAGCCGGTGACGCTTACGATGACCAGCTTGCGGTGGTGGTGGCCCTCGATGGGGGACGAGGGCAGCTCGGCGATGAAGTCGAGGTAGGTGTCGAGGGGGAGCGGGGAGTAGCCCAGGTTGTTGAGCGAGGCGACGTCTTCGGGGCGCAGGTCTTTCGGGGTGGCTTATTTGGATGCGTAGAGACCACAGCAGACGTCAGCAGCTTTCATCGATCCAAGTTCATGATTCACATAGCTTGGCGGCTAGTCTTGAAATGAAACTTT